>RJWJ010015430.1:0-36187 GCA_004363605.1 Indri indri | reverse complement strand
GAGGTTAATGAACTAGCCCTAAGTCACCCAGCTAGTGAGTGGCAGAACTGAGGTTAGAACCCAGGCGGTCTGGCGTCAGAGTCTTTGCTCTTAAGCCCTCACCGAAGGTGCTCTTGAATGACCCCTTGGCTCCAATTGCTTCAATCACAGGGCCTTCTCTATAGGGGGCAAGGAGGAAGTTTTCCTGTGGGTCCTACAGTGGCCATCAGGAACGATGGGGCTGGCCGGCTGTGAATAAGTGTCACCTTGCCTGCTGTCTCTGCTGGAAGCCCCCTCCCCTGTGCCCTGCCAGGATCTGCTCCTTTTTCCAGCCCTCAGGGGAGAAGGAGCTGCCTTGCAACAGATGTTTACTGAGCACCTACTATGTGCCAGGCACTGTGCTAGGCACTGGGGGATCTATCAACAAACAAAATTCCTGCTTTCACGGAACAGACTTTCAAGTAATGGAGAGAGACAAACTAGTAAAAGACATGCGTGTCAGCTGCTAGTATATGCCGTGGGGAAACACAGCAGGCTGGGGGCAGAGAGCTCCAGGTATGTGGGAAGGTGGGAAGCTTCCTATGGTTGCTGTGACAAATGACCACAAACCGCATTGCTTAAAACAGCATGTTAGGCAGGGATAAGAGTATGCAGAAGGCAGGGCAGGCGATAGGGGGATGTGGTTTCCGGACGTGGCAGTCACCACGAGCCCTCCGTTCTCACGAGGTTCTCTGGAAGTTCCAGTCTGTGAGGGTAGACTGTATACAGGTAAACAAACAGATACTCAGATTGTGAAAAATGCGGTCAAGAAAACAGATGGGGCGATGGAATGAAGAGTCATGGGGTGGGACTCCTGCCTCGTTTTGGGTGCTCTGGGAGGGCCTCTCTGAGGGCTGAGTCTTGGAGGATAAGAAGAGGCTGCCACAGGAGATCTGAGGGAACAGTATGCTAGGCAGAGGGAATAGCATGTGCAAAGGCCCAGAGGATGGAACAGGCCCTGAGATTTGAAGGACCAGTGTTTCTGGGGTGTAGGGGGAGAGCAGTGGGAGATGGAAACACAGAAACACTTTGCAAACTGTCAAGCGGGACAGAAGGAGAAGGGAACAGAAGTGTTATTATTATTGCAATGACGGTGGGTTTTTTTCATTGCTGTTGTTGTGTTTTAAATTCTCTCTCCCCCTTGAGTCCAGCCCTGCATTCAGGAGATGGGGAGAGCCTTCCCATTATTCCACCTCGGGAAGAGCTGGAACCTTCTCTCTTCAATCTCCATCAGTTCCAGCAAGCCTGTCGGCTCTGCTGACTGTAAGTTGCTCTCTGTTGATCGGAGCCTATTGCAGGCACATTAAAATGTATCGCCCAGACCCGGAATTAGATTGAAGAGCCACAGAGAGCTTTGAATCACGGAGTTGCTGGTTATCATTATCCCAAGATATGCATTCTTTCTCTTCATCAAGGAATTAAGGCGCCATGCCAAAACTTTAATCTTTAAATACAGGTAAATAAAACGTGATTACTCCATGGAAACAGGACCCTGAGGAAAATATGTATATAATAGCTCCAGCATTTGGGGCAATAAGTTCCACATTTCCTTTTGTTTGTATAATATGTTATACTTTCCAAAAATATTTTCTCATGCACAAGTTCATTTGTACTCATCGAATGTGTGGAAGGCATTTGCATGTCGCACGTATTTATACTTCTTCCCCCAGCCAAATTAAAAGAAAAAGAAAATGCTTGCAAATCCTCAGTTGCACGTACTTTCTGGGAAGCATAAAGAGCTCACATGCACATTCCTTCCTTGTCTCATATTATTTCATCCTTTTCTTTCCCCCTAGTGTGTATTTGACACTGTGAATCAGTTCTTTTCCTCCCTTGTTCGTTAAAAAACATGTAGGGTGGGCGGCTTTTGCTTTTGTCCACCCAGCATCCATTCCTCTTCCTTCTGGTTGCCCTGCTGTGATTTTATTCTCGGCAATGATCCCTCTGCTCTTCAACCTGTATGAGTCGACCCCGTGAGCCCCGGTGACTGCAGGACACCTTGTTGCCAATGAGCCGGCTCTAGCGTGCGGCTAAGCAGGGTTACAGTCCCCAGCGGGGAGATGGAAAACCTAAGAGCTCATCAGAATCCTCTTGGTAATGAGAAACTGCCCCGTGACAGCCTCCCAGGGAGGGAGCGGGCCGGCGGGAGATGCCTGGGGCACCTCCTCGCGAGCCTCCCATTCAGCCAAGACTCGGAGGAGCGTTGGTTCGAGCCCCGCCTACGTGGCCTATGGGCATATGTGCACAACCTTCACGGTGCCATGGCCGATACGTTCCCCTACAGTTATTGCAGAAAGAAGGGTATTATGTGTTAGGTTGTTAAAAGAACATGTTGACACCATAATAACCAGTCCCAAATACCTCCAGGGCTTCAATCATCTGGGAAAATGGGATGGCTGGAAATCTCTCACCCATTTCCAGATGTTCCCAAATATCTGAAAGGTTGGCATTTTGGAGATTTTTGGTTGATATTTTGTGTAGCTGTAGCCGACGCTTCAGAGAGTTACAAAGCTGACTTGTACGTCAGCCTCAGAGCAGAGGCAGGGAGGGCTGCCCAAGCATCACTGCCGATTCTGGAAATCCTGCCCCTCTTCCAAGGCCCCACGGGGACCCGAATGTGCACACAAGGGTGACGCTGGGATCCTGGTGTTTGGAGGTTTCATCGGAGAGACCCTCACATGAGGAACTTTCTGGCACTGGTGGTCCTAACATGGAATGATACTGAATGTGCCATGCTGACCCCACTGGCGGTCGCAAAGTGAACACAAAGAGAGAGGGGGAAAGAGGGCAGGACGGGCAGGAATGGGGAAGCAGAGACTGTCACAGCTCGTTTGGGATTAAATTCTCGATGTTTTGTAAGGTTCAGGAGAGCTGAGAGTCTGGGGCCTACTACAGGCTCTCAAATTTTCCCAAATTCACCCTCTTTGATGAGGAAAAGGTTTGGGGCCCTGACGATCCTGTCTTCAGAAGGGGACCCTTAAACTTGCCATACCCTTGGACCTTGAAGTGATCTTCAGGCTGGGATTAAGATGAGTCCAGTGAGACTCTTACCTCAGGCACAAAATTTTGGGGGGAAGGATTGCCAAAACCCTGAGAAATTCAGATAAATATTATCTTAATGCAACAGTTTAAAAATCAAAACCAGTGCAAGAAAATCCACAAAGAACAAAATATTAAATCTTTTAATAAAGACAGGATCTGTTGTTTTACCGGGAATTAAAATTTGAGAGGCATGCCTCTAATTTCCTGATTGCTAAACCAATCCTATTTTAAAAAGTACTATGATGAGAACCATGGCTTATTAAAAATAAAAAACCCCAACAAGCCAATTTATACTAGAAACAAATCCATGATTTATTTTCTAAAGCAACTGAACCAGATTTTCATAATATTTAATCATCCTAATAGATATTATGTCTGACTGATTCAGGGGAATAGCCAACTGAGTTAACAGAAACGCTCACACCCTAATTCCCAATACAAATCCTTTCAGAGTTTATGAATCCAGCCGCCAGAAATCTTGCAAATTCCCCTCTTTGGGGCGATGCCTGCCCGTCTGTCAACTTGATCAGTTCAATAAACTCAGGATCCTCACTTTTCCCTCTGTCGGAAAGAGCCCTCCCCTGTGTCTTGCAACACATTCCAGAAGAGAGGGATATTTCTCAGGTCTGCAGAATCTAGAGAAGAAAACTCATTTTGTGATCTGAAGGCAGATAAAAAGCATATTTTAGCAGGGCATTTCAAATGCATTCCGTGCTCATGACAGAAGCATCCAAAATACCTACATTATTTAGAAAGCTGCAGGAGACGGGAAAAAATGAATGCAGAATATGTGAACGATTCATTTTGTTTTTTTAAAAATGTAACCAGGCCAGAAAAAGCTCCACAAGTGATCTAAAGACAAAATAAAATCTCTGCTGTTTGTGAAGTCAACACGGTAAAGAAATGATGAAACAAAAGTAAACCTGAGATTGAACCTTAAAGGAATGGAGCATTTTAATTTTTTAAAAGGCGGAAAAAATGCCACGAAAGGGTGTCTGAAGGTTAAGGAAACTGTTATTAAAATGAGAATTACGCGCTCTGAGCTGTTCGCCGCTCTGTCCCTGGAGTGTGAAATTAGTGAGTGAAGGCAGATTTCACAGGCGCTTTGTCGGAGCGTGTTGGGGTGGCGGTCGATTCGCGGCAGGGCCTCCCCGCCAAGTCCTGCCCACTTGCAAGCTGCTGTCGCTATTCACGCACAGCACAGATAACCGTGAATGTCTGGGGCGTTTTGCATTTATATTGAAGGCAGCCTCTCTCCTTAGCGCGGATGGAGTCCACGGGAGGATGCACCCACAAGCCAGCGCTCTCACCGAAGTCATATTTTCTCTTTAAAGAAAAAAAAAATCTATCCATATGGATTACATTCAGTGGAAATGTTGGAAAATGTATAGAAAATTAAAATCTGGTTTAAACGTTAAACCTTAAAATAGTTCCAAGGGCAACAAGGAATTCTTGGAGTCTGGATTTTAGATCTGGAACAATCGATGATAACGTCCACTTTCCCCGTCACATTGTCACTCTGGAGAGTTGGTTTGGAGAAGTTTAAGGGAAGAGAGAAACCCTGGGAGACAGTGAGTTGGGAGAGGTGACTGCATTTCCTTTTTCTCTCTCTGTCTCGGGCTCGTCCACGTAGTCACACTTGACAACCAAACACCAGTGTAAACATTACGTTTCATGCATTTATCTCAGCATAGCCAGGTGGGCAGAACTGAGTCAGGCCCCAGCTAAAGAGACCCTTCGAAGTAACTCAGCAAACAGATCCCAGAATACAGAGCGTCCCAGTTGCTAGAGAAAGAAAGCGTCTCAGTTTAGCGTCGTTGAAAGCACTTTTGGCAGTTTTATTGGTCAATTTTTTGGGAGCATTATATTTTCAAAACACAAGCCAATATCAACTGTTTACAAATCACCTCCTTTTTAAAATGAACATTCTTCCTTTTACGGCCTCTCCGGCGATGGTGAGGTATGTGGCACCTCCCAAGCATGGTTTGAACTTTGAACATTCTTGTTGAAAATGTGGAACAAAATACAAGTCAGCTCACAGCTCTCCAAAGCACGCTGCAAGTAAACTGTGTATCTGGATGCTTTTGGTACGAATAACAGAAACGCACACTGAAATTGGCTTATATAGTTACAAAATATGTGGGTTCATATAAATCCAGAGGTGATCCAGCAATCCCAAGATGTCTCCAAGGATCTGATCCTTTCCATTTGGCTCTGCTGTTCTGTTTTGGCTTCATCCTAAGGCTGGAGTTCCTCCCTGCAAAAGGAGAAATCAGGTCACATTTGGAAACTTTTTCAGAAGAGCAAGCAGGAGGTTTCCTAGAAACCACAGGCAAATTCCTTCTTGAGTCTCCTTGGCCTCAGTTACATTGCATGTGTGCTTGTGACCGAGTCACTGTCCATGGAAACGAGTAGGACCATCTTTGGAACAGCGCTGTGGCTGCGATGGGCGTGGGGTGAACTCCCCCGAGTCCCTGGGATGCAGGAAGCAGGGGATTGCTGAAAAATCAAGGGCCTTTTCTTGTGAGGATGGGGTTGTGAATCCCGGGTAGGCAGCAGCAGTATCCGCTACACCTGCACAGATTCCAAGGGATCCTGGTCACCTCGGTTAGCGTTCCGAATGTGCATAATGTGTGTGCACGTGCGCCTTCCCGTTGTGCTGAGTTGGTCAGAATTCCAAATGGATTTGACGTTGAAGTCTGGCTTTCTCTTGGACGGAGGTCTTCAACAGACCTACAAGGACTAAACCCGTTCAAACCATGAACATCCACGTGCAGGAGAGCATCAAGGTTGGGTTTTCTCTCCTCTACACCAGGACTCACGGCTCTGTTCTTCTTGAGAGCTTCTCAGAGCTTCTGTGCAGACCAGTGGCCCCTGCTTACTGGACTCCTCTGCTCGCTCTTGACGCTGCCTTGCCTGGATTTGGGCCAGGTGTTGGCACAGGGTGGCCTCCCCTTTACATGAACTGTAAGCTCCAGAATCTACTACTGAGTAGCCATGCAAGCATTGCCTTATATGGCGGGACCACCCACTTATGTGGATTGGGAGGGTGGGTCACCTGAATGTACACATCTTCTTCATTCCACCCCGTCAGCAGGGGCAGTGGCTGGGGCTGTGACGTAAGGATACACACCCCCAAACTGCTCACTCTAGGCTGGGAGCAGGTCTTTCTCCTCTTTGCCACCCCTAGAGCTGGTAGCCGCATACTTGTCATTTAGTAATAACTCAGTTAGTGGATAAATGGATGAATGAACGGACTTGTGCTGACTTGACTGGAACGTAGGCTCCGCGCCAGCCCCAGTCGCATTTATTTTCCTTCTTCGTTACAGCCCAGTGCCCAGCACGGTGCCTGGTACGCGGTAGACAGTTAACGAAAGTGTGCACAATAGACACCCTGCAGACGAGGCTGAGAGTAGAGAGGAGGAGCCTGGAATGGAGTCGGAGGGCAGGGTTTGAATCGAGGCTCCATCCTGGTTCTGTGACCCTGGGCAAGTGTCCTAACTTCCCTGTGCCTCATTTTGTTCCCCCCATAAACTGGGGATAATAAGAACACCACATTGTAGAATAGTTGTAGAAGATTTCATGGGCGAACGCTTGTAAGACACACAGCGTACAGCAGAGCACGAGTAAGTGCTGTGCCATTATTAGCTATGAGCACTTTCTTCCCTATATCCAAACACCCATGGGCATAAAATTTTCTCTGCCTCGTTCACTGCTGTGTCTTCAGCACCCAGTACAGTGCCTGGCACATAGTATATGCTCGGAAAGTATTTGTTCAACGAGTGGGCGAAATTCTGGAGACATGCAAAATGAAGGCATTCGGGGGTTGGACCAAATTAAATCCACAATTCTGCAATTCTATTGATGGCCAATTCTAAGAGCTACTCAATGAATGTATGTTGAGTTGAAAGTGAAGTATTCCTTCAGTTAAATGGTAACTTCTCCCCCTCCCTCCCCATTTGTCTGTCAGGAGTGTCAGGTGTTGATGCACTAGGCCCGTTTTCAGAAGGGCATGACACCTGTTTGGGGGCTATTTCTTCCACCTGTGGGCAGCTGCCCTGCGAGCCCAAGATCCAGCCCACATTATCCTGTATCTGCCCTTTGCCTTGTTGTTCCAGTTGCCAAGGCTGGTAAAGAAATGTTCAGTTTCAATTCTGTGAAAGGCAAAGCAAAGAAATGCTCTGGGCTTTTAGTACCTTTCAGAACTTTCATTAAGTCAGAGGTTGGTTCTTGAGTGTATAGGAAATCCTCCATTTTCTTATCACGTGGGGAATTGTTTAAAGTCAGCCATTTCATCACCTTCATTTTGAATTTCCATTAGTCATTAATAAGTAGAAAATCTGTTACTGCAGGCCTTGTTGTCCCACCCTCCCCAACCGTATGAAATATTCCTCTTGCCCCACCCAGGGAGAAAAAGTATTTATCATGTCCAAAGTATGTGTCAGACACCTTACTGTCTGCTGGGTTAGGATGGTGAAAGTAAAGCTAATTTTGTTTTCAAAGATTCCCACAATTGCACGGAAGCCAGTAGTGCGCACCGATTAGCAGATGCCTTTGGCGCCCCACCTGCCTCTCCTTGGCACTCGCTGTTCTATAAACGCCAAAGACATCTACTGTGAGCACCTGCAGCTCTCTGCCTAAGCACTTTCTCTGGCTGTTGGAGTGTTCTCAGCCTGTGTGCAGGGCAGGTGGGAAGCGCCACAGAGTAGCGCCCCAGGGACGACCCCTAACCAGTGATGGGATTGAGATGGTGGCTAACAATCCCAGCTTTCTTGCCCTTCAAGTAGGATAATTTGGTGTGTTCTTCACAAACTCCTTGAGGTTCCAGTGTCATTCAACGCTAGTTGCCTATTCTAGAACCTGCTCATTAAGTCACCCTGGATTGATTCCTTCCTTTTTCATATCACAATTCCCTACATTCCTACTGTTGCTTTCACATCTCCCAAATAAATTACTTTCACTCAAATTTGTCTTAGCTCCTGCTTCTGGGAGGACCCTACATAAGACAATCAGTATGGCTCTTTCTATTAAAAGTGACAAAAAACTCAACTCAAAGTTGCTTCAACAAAGGGGAAATGTAATCATTCACATTAAAGTCCAAGGGATATACTGGCTTCAGGTATGACTAGATTGAAGCACTTAATACCGTTAATACCAGGTTTTTCTCTCATTCTTAGATTTTCTTTCTGCCATATTTGTTTCATTCTCAGGTTCTGTTTTGTGGCCACAGGAAGCTTAAAGCTCTTCCTTTGAGTCAAAAGAACTGTGCAAGAATGAGCTTCACACTTTATCTGGTGGCTCATATAAAAATTCTGAGTTTCATTCTAATTGTGATTTCCTGTCTATTCATTCATTATGAATGATTTTTCCTTTATGTCCTTCAGCATACTTATAATACCCTTGTTTGCTAACTTGAGCATATCACTCATCTTCAGAGGAATCTCATTGTTGTCTTTTATTGTGAAACTTGGTCATGTTTTCTTGCAATTTTGGGTTATATCCTGGATGTTGTGACTGATGCATTGTAGTTAACTCTGGATTCTGTTGTGTTCCTGTGAAGACTATTGATCTTTTAAGCAGGTAGTTAAAGCAGCTGAACTCAAGTTGAAAAGGTCTGCATCTCCTGCAGTGGGAAACAGCTCCAATTTCAGTTCAGTTCTGTGGTAGCCTTAGCTGGGCTACTTGGATCTGCCTCATACATATGTGGTTTAGGGGCCAGCTAGAGATTTGGAGAGTTCATACATCAAATCTGGGGCTCCCTATCTCTGATATTTCTCTGCTTTTGGAATTTCCCTCCTCCTTTCCAATGGCTGTGGTTGCCCAGAACCCCATGCTCTGGTTCTCCAAGTCTATAAGACTCCTGATTTCCGGTTAGAGGTTTTACCTGTCTCTCATTTTGCAGACTGGAACCTCCCCTCAGCTGAAAGCTGTCCAAGCGCCAATGCCCCTCCCATATCTGTCTGCTTTTTTTTTCATTCTCCTGTGCTTTAGAGGTAGTTTTTTTTTTATTTTGTCCAGAGTTTATAGTTGTTGTGTGTGAGGAGATTGGCCTAATAGAGGCTTACTTGACCATGCTAGAACCACCATTTCCTGGGCTCAAGATTCATTCTGATTGGACCAGGTTAGGTCATGTGACTACTTCTGGACCAATCACTGTAGTCACATTAATGTACACACTGATTGGCTTGGGCTTCAGGATGTCTTTCATTCCCAAGCAGGATGGGCTCCACCAAGTCACCCGGCCTGGAAATTAGGAAAGTAGATGTCCACAAAGGGTAGTGTTTGAAGAAAGGAGAATAGATACTGGGCAAGAGAATACAAAGTGTTCATGACGACATGTTTGCGGAGGTTTAGAATGTATTAGAGTCTGTGCGATGATGGAAGCCTGACCGAGGCTCTCTCAGTGCAGGAGAGAAGGCATCTCGGAAGAGGTTTCGTGTGGGCAGGGCCTGGAAGCTCAGACCCGGAGCTGTCAGCCAAGGACGGGCGACGAAGCATGCAGTCTAGGGACAGGCATGATCTTTTCTATCTGAACCTTTTAGGTTCCTTCCAAACATGGCTTTACAGCTCGTATTCAATCTTCTTTTCTTGTTTTTGCTTCACCTAAGACCATGCCATTTGAAAAAAATATAGGAAAGAAAGGAATGAATAAACTCTGCAGGCAGGACAAGTCAGAGTGACTTCATTGTCTCTCCTCTCACCTCCACATATTGAAAGAGAATAAACAGCACCCTGCAGATCATTCTGCACCCTTTGGATGCAGAATGTTTTGCTGTATCGATTTGTGGTCTCTCTTCTCTATGATTTACGATAAATAAATTACAACTTACTGTATCAGCTAGATTACCTGGTACAGATTACTGCTGTGAGTAACAGCATTCCCAATCACAGACATTTCAATAGACATGACACTTACTTTTCTCCCATCTGGTAGCGGGGTGATAGCCCAAGGCTGGCATGGGGGCACTGGTCCACCAAACACTCAGGAAGCCTGATTTCTTCATTCTTGTTTCTCTGTCCTGGTGGCCTCTATTCCAAGAAACAGCACATGGTCCACAATGGCTACTCACCCCAGCTCCAGCATCAGACATCTTGCTCCTGAAGCAGCCAGAATGAGGGAAAAAGAAATGAAATCCAAAGGGGGTGACAGTGCCATGTTTCTTTTCAAGGAACATTCCAAGAAGCTGCCACACTTCGCTTCCATTTACACTCTTTTAATTTTGTTAAATTAAACAAGCACTAGGCTATCAGCTTGAGGCTGTCTCTGACTTTGGGTTCTTACATAAAGAACTGCAACCTAACTTAACTGAAACAAATGAAACCTAATTTGGGAATATATATATTTTTCTAACAGCCGGATCCCAGCCAATCACACACGATCAACTGGTCAGATCATGTCCCAGTAAGGCAACTGTCTAGCTGCACTGGTTCAAGTTGTCTTTGTACTTGTCTTCCACATTCTGTCTATAAATACTTACAGTCTACCTTGCCAAGCAGAGCTCTCTGAACCTCTTCTGCTTCTGTGTGCTGCCCAATTCTTGAATTGTTCTTTCTTCAAATAACCTCTGTTAAATTAATTTTGTCTAAAGTTTTTCTTTTAACAACCTTAAAGCCACATAGAGCTGCACTGTTTTTTTTTTTGGATGGGTTCCATATTTAAAAATTGATTTCTGAATACTGTGTACTACTGCTGCTGCTGTTGCTACTAGTGCTATGACCACTGTACTGTGATAGTGAATCTTATGTGCTAGGTACACTTCTAAGTGCTCAACACATTTAATCCCATGAACAACTCCAGCATGTGTGACAGATACTATTGTTATTCCTGGGTACAGAGGAGGAAACCAAAGCACAGACAGGATAAGTTAACTTGCCCACAGTCGCACAGCTAATAAGTGGCTCTGACGGCCAGTAAGTGGCAAAGAAAAGATTCAAACCCAGATAGTCTGGCTTTATTGTCCACCCTCTAAAATACTACTTGCTATAATTATCACAAACACTATCTGCTGGGAAATTTCTTTGGTTTGTTTATGGGTTTTGGTCCAGTAGTCCCCCCCCCCAGGCCTTTCAATATAATTAATTAAATTAATTTAATATAAAGTGTATTACACACATTTTCAAACATACAGGAAGTAGAGGAAACAGTATCCTCCATTTATTTACTCATTTCCCAGTTTTAACATGCGTGGTTAATTTGTGTTCTCTATATTACCTTATACTAGTTTCTTTTCTTCTGGATTATTTTGAGGCCAATCCTAGACCTTATATCATTTTTATCATAATACTTTAGGATGTTGTTTCTAAAAGATAAGGACTCCTTATTAAAACACAAACACAATACGAGTATGTTGCCTAAAAATAATTAGCAATAATTTCTTCAATATTAGCAAATATCCAGTTAGGGTTCAAATATCCCTGATTATCTCATAAACATTTTTCCAGTTGTTTTTAAAAATAAAGATTTGGTGAAAGTCCACACTTTGTCTCTTATATCTGTCGTTAGTCTATGACACTCCTAACACCCTTCCCACATCCTGTGTGTGTGCACACGCGTGTATGGTGTTCTCATGGAAACTGTGACTCTTACTCTGGATCTTGGTCCAAAAATTTGAGGGAAAAAACCTGCTCTAGAGAGTTAGAATGCCCTTTTCCCCCACAGCCAATAGGATCACCTCCCCTTGCAAACTCTATGGAAATCCTGGCCCAGGAGTCCTGTCTGACTCACTGGGACCAGGAAATTCTGGCCCTCTGCAGGGGACAATGAGGCATTTGTGTGATTTTAGGGAGCAGATGTTTCTACAATGACCCCAAAGAGCTCCCCACCTGCCCTTCCCTTGATTTTAGAGGCAGAAATGATTACATAAAGGAGGGCATTGATCCACTGCATTTTTGCAGCCAGACTCATGTCTGGCGAGGCCAAAGTCTGCAATAACCACCTTAAAAATGTAGGGAGGAGAAGAGACGTGCACGGAGTTGGAAAGTTTGGAAGGCAGAGCAAAGTCGGGAATTATGGCACCGAGTGAGGGTGCTACATGTCTCTGATTATGCAAATCCAGGAGGAACGCAGAATGCTAGTTGCTTCGGCATCTTCAGCTAAGAGGTGGCTGTCAGGACCAGAGCCTTGAACTGAGAGGGCAGGAGGGGCGGGTCAGGCCAGAAGGGGCAGGAGCCCCAAAGCTGGGTGTGGTCCCAGGTGGGCAAAGCCGCAGGCAGTGAGGGGCCCTGTACCCAGGGGCAGCCAGATGAGGAGTGTGCTCGGGGCCTTGAGATGGAAAAAAAACGCTCTGCCAGCATTGGGCAGGTCCACCCAGGTGAGCAGACTGGGGTCCCCACGTAGGAGGCATCTGGGGCTGGGATGATGCTTCCAAAATTGTGATCTGCAGCCGCTGGTGGCTCACGAAATGAGTTAGGTGGCACATGGAAGTCTTACTATCCAATGGTTGTGTGTATATTTGATGTGATTTCACGGATGCACACAGGGAAAGGGTGGAGGGCGTGGGCTCTGCAGCTCAAATGTCTGGGCTTGAATCCTCACTCTGCCGTGGACTTCCCAGCTGTGTGACTCAGTCCTGCTGTGCCTCAGTTTCCTCACCTGTAACATGGAGATAATAATAGGCCTACCTCCAAGAGCTACAGTGAGGAATCATTTAATTAGTAATGAATCAGAAATGTGTCTGAGACGTAGCAAGCTGCAATTATTGTTGTTGTTCAGAGAGGCGCTGCGTTGTATGGTTAAGAACTTGCACTCTAGAGTTGGTTGCTATCAGAAGTACTGAACTTAAGAAACTGCCAAAAGTGGTTGCCCCCGGGTGTGACTGAAGGTGAAGAGTCAGGTACCAGGAACATTTGTTTTGCCCTTTCAGCCTTTCTGTATTCAGTAATTTGAAAAACCACATGCTATTTAATTTAATAATGCTTAATAACGCTTCTGCCCTTTGCCCAGTGGCCCCCAGGCAAAGTCTGGCTTTGATCACAAGCCCCACCCACTCGTGTTAAGCTTGGACATTTAGAGTCCAATTTGGAGGAGTCGGAGATCAAATACATAGAATTATACAACTCGGCCCAATGAGGAGGAAATGAATCCCCTGGGTGACCAGGACTTGGTGGCTTTGGCCCAAGGGTGGCTCAGCAGAGGAACTCATTCCCGAAGAGGGACAAATCAGACGCATCTCCCATGAACACGACCTTGAGAACGAAGCCCCCACATCCACAGGTCACAGCCTCGACAGAGCCCCAGCCAGGAACCTGTAAATGAACTAAAAAGATTAGTAGAGTAAGATGCCGTTCTACATAAATTAAGGATTGTATGAGAAAATAGTTTCTCATGCTGATTGGCAGTGCAGTCTCTGGTCTCTGGCATATTCAAAATGCAAATGAAAACAACCTATGTTGAACCAGGGCTCTCAGCTTCTGGAAAGCTTCAGACAGCGAATCCAGAACTTAAGGGACAAGAAAAATGAGAGGTTTGTCGCTCACATTATGTAAGCATTTATCATTTTTTGCAAAGAAGCAGACTTCGCAATGTGACTCGCTTTACAAGAATTTGATTTAGGCACCTCCTTCCATCCTGTCCTAAGGCCTATCTGCAGGGCGCTGTCTGTGCCCTGTCCCCCCAGATCCACCCACAGCTGTGCGCACGTGCCATGGGGACAGAGGACTTCATCCAGGACTATTGCAATAGGTGTCGAGATTCTCATAATAGGGAGAGAAATTGGGCTCAACTCCCACTACGACAAAGGGATTTGCAGCCAAGGAGCAGGCTAGGGGCTGGCGTGGATGGAGAATGACTAAGGAGACATGAAGAGGGATTCTTACTGCCAGACCAAACGGGGTTCTTGCCGAGGGCGGCCAGGGAGATCGGATACCAAGGTGGGCTGGGGGATTCTCTCTAAATGGACTTAGCAGGATTCTTGCTGAAACTGGGCTATGTGGGTCTGGCAAGGACGGGGCCAAGGTTAAGGTCTAATCAAGAAGAAGCCTTAGAGGAAATGACTACGGTTTGTTTAAGGAGAGAGTCTTTGTCAAAGGACAAATGAAAAGTTTCTTTGCCCCAAATTAGTTCTTTTGGTTTTCAAATGCATCATTATTAATATTTTAGGTAAGACATTTGAGTAAGACTTGGGTTGTCTTTTATTGGTTTTCTGTTTTTTGTTTGGTTTGTTTTGGGTTGGGCTTTTTGTAGGCAACAGGAAGGGACGTAGGCCGCCAGAGTAAGCCAGTTTCATGTGTTTTTGATGGTTTGGTCCCCCTACTTAAGTTGCAACTTCTAAGAAGAGAGCACAGATTGGCCAGGTTTGGGTCAGTGCCCATCCCTTGGGAGGGACCAGCCACCTTGATTGGCAGGTGCTCCCGACAATACCCAGAAAGGAAGGCTTTGCCCCCGCAAAGAGAATTGGGGTGCTATTACTGGAGAAAGGGGAACACCTGAGGGTGGTATTCCAGGGGGACAGTGGTTCTCAACCCAACCAGATGGACTCAACACCCACCGTATGACAGATGTTGTGTAAAGGTTCCCTACACTCCTGAAATGAAATTCATAAATAATGTGACCTACCTACACGCAAAATTTTAAAAAATCAGACTATTGTCTTAACTATAATATCAAGGAGAAATAATAGGAAACTAACTTGTAGAATATTGCTTATCATAAAAATAGCAAAACAATAGAATTATATAAAATTAATATATCATAAATATGTGCCTGGGAACAGCTTGCTCTGGAAGGCATAAAACAATCAGTGAGGTGTTTGCTCCTGCTGTTGAAGAATAAGTCTGGATTTAAAAGCGGCAAGACAACCAGAGGCCACCCTGTCTAAGAAATATGGGAAATAAAAGAACGGATGCAAGGTGGATACCATAGTAAAATGCAGTCAATGTACATTGAAAGGTGCAACAAATGCTTTGTGTTCCTGTGGAGTTAGGTTTGAGGCTCACTTAATTATAAACAGAGTTTTGATCTGTGGGAATATGTAGGAGGACATTTGAAAGTCATGGGGATGCCGTACAGTTATTTATTGTATGGGACTGTCTTGCGGGTGGAGGGAGTTATAGCATCACGGGCTCCTGTTTACTAAATTCCAGTAGCCCCTGTAAGGAAAAAATGGGAAAGATTTTGAAATTTAGTGATCTTTGCCTTTTGTTGTCTTTGGCTAAACTATTTTGCAATGCTGTCTATAGAAAGGAGGATTTGTAGCAAGGTGGTAGCAATGCAGACTATTCCTGTCCATAGAAATGCACGGTATGTCCAGTAGGGGTTCAGCTGACCCCCTTCCTCTGCTATGGAAGACACCAGTTTTGCATCTATTGATCAAGTGCATTTCAGCGTCCCTGTTAGCTTATAAATGTATTTCTTCTTTGGACTTCCCCTTGAGTTGGTTTTAAAACCTTCCTGGTTCTCTCATTAATTACTGATTTAAATAAAACCATTAATACATACTCATTTAACGTTTGTGTGACAGTAATGACTTTGTCTTTTAAAAAAAATTAGCCTTTAATAATTTCAATCATTGTGCAACCCAAAATTAACTCCTCAACTTTTCAAAACTGCCCATAAGACAATAATATACACATTGTAAATCATTGTGCGACACACACGTACACAGAAATCATAAACCTGAAGGGACCTAATGTGTTTTCTCTGATCTGCACCCTGTGGCCCAACAGTCGACTGAACATTATGGTGCTCCTGTCTCACAAATGTCTTGCTTTGGGTTTGTAGGGCTTGAAACCGGAACCTCAAGGTGGCCTCTCTGAGATCATGCTTTATTCATAGCCATTTTTATTTAACCCAAATTCTCAGCTTCTTGCCTCTTGAATGAGAAAAATCACAATTCCAGAGATGACCCATCACCCTTCAATGTTTATATGAAAGGGAATTACATCTCATGTAATTCTAATCTCCTCGGGCACCAGTTGTTTCTTTGGTGTCATGGGGTATTTTTAAGTATCAAAAAGGAAAAAATCCAAAGAGACCACCCCCAAGTCTGAAATCCTGTTAAACCTCACACAAAACCAGACCCAACTGACCTTGACGGGATAAGCTCATAAATAGAGCAGACCACGGTCTCAGCGGTGAGATCCCGAGGTTCCTTTGTGAGCCCAATTCCTTCCGTCTGGACTACGGGGACAGAGAAGGTTTCCTGTTTTCCAGGTATTCTGGTCAGCTACTTGGAACGGAAGGGACCGTTCTTTGATGTTTGGGTTTAGTGCTCATTTTCATAGCTCTGGTCCTTTTACGAGGAAGGGGCAGAAATCACCGCCAAGGGTGTGCAGCGGAACAGGAAAGGGGCTGGGACGTTTCGTGCTCTGCGGTAGGAAATCAGCATCCGGACAAATTAGGATTTTGCCAATAGATCAGGAGGTCAGGGTGGGGAGGATGAGATCGCTTACTTAAAATCCTTATACCCTAATCAGTAGAGGACATATTTCCAATACAGAGAAGAGCTTCTGTCTAAAGCATTTTTTTCTGAAGGGTTTTATGATATTGGAATATTAATAATTGCTGTCAAATACTCAAAAATACTAAAAAATACCCCGAGGTGTAATTGGAATGTGCAATGGTGCATAACCCGTGTGTAAGCTCCCACATGTCACGTATGTGCATCTCTCTCGGCTTCCTCCGCTTCTCCTCCGGCCTCCTTCACTCCTGGCAGCCACACAGGCCCTTCCTTGCTCTTCCTCCAGCAGGCCAAACGCATGCACATGCCGGCTTGTTTCCACTCGCTGTTCCCCCTCCAAAAGGCTCTTTCCCGGGGAGCCGCCGAATGACGCCCTCTCTCCTTCCCATCGCACACTCAGATCTTTTCCCTACAGTCTTCTCCCGCCAGAGGCCTTCCCGACCCCCCCATCTAAAGTAACTTCTGCATCTCTTTGATGCTACGATTCCACCTTACTTTCTCCATAGCACTTTGCACTTGACTTTACAGATGCTCCTCGAGTTATGAAGGGGTGACATCCTGACAAACCCATCGTAAGTCAAAAACACTGTAAGTTGAAAATGCGTAAGATACACCTAACCTGCCAAACATCACAGTAGAGCCTAGCCTGCCTTAAACATGCTTGGAGTGCACCATGATGAAGTCAAAAAATCGTTAGGTCTAACCATCCTAAGTCAGGGACCATCTGTGTCGAATGTTATGGTCTATTAATGCCTTTCTTCCCATCAGAAGGTTTTGTTCGCTGTCGAAGCTCCGGTGCTGAGGACAGAACACGGTGCATCGTCGGTCCTCAACCAGTGTTTGTGGAGTGAACATGAGTCTGCTGTTCTTCAGAGCACCGGCCTAGACCTGCCTCCCTCTTGGGCCTTTTGGGACACCCTCAAGACGCAGTTCCTCTCCCCTCGGTGGCCTTGTCCTGTGCTTGCAGCCAACACCTGCTTTTCGTGGCCTCTGGGTGTGAGATTTTGCATGAGGCCGGGGCCGGATCCAGGAAGATGAGAGCATCCCTGCCTCGTGGGGCCAACGTCCTGGCAGGGGAACATGGGTATTAAACATGTTGCTTGCATCTCTGTCTAGTTCTTAGATTTCCTTTCGACCTCCTTTTATAGTTGCTTTGATCATTTGTTCAAAAAACAATTTCTCTGTGTGTGTGTGGCTCAACGTTCAAAAAACCCGAGCGAGGCGCTGGGGAATCTGTGCTGTCATAGGGGTGGAAGGATCAGCTTTGGGGCTGCGGGTGGGAGTGGGACAGCAAGGGAGAAGTGAGCAAGTCACAGAAATAGAAGGATGAACAGGCGCGCCCCAGAAGTGGGTCTGAGCGGGAAAGTCATCTGGGCTGTGCCAAAGGCCAAAAAGCTGCTATTGATGAAAGAGTGCGCTGTTTGGAATACCCTAAAAGTGACCGAACGTTCTAGACGATGACTCAGCTTTCCACGCCCCAGTGCGGTGCAACCCAGAGCACCCCAACCCACCCCAACATGACCGAATCCAATCCAATCCAATCCTGGGGTATCTTTTGAGAGTCAGCCAAGGACAAAGACTGTTGAAAATGTGGAGAAGCACAAAGCACAACCCTTGCCCTCAAGGCATTCGGAGTCTGGCCGGGAAGCTGGCATTTAAAGGGAAACAAGAGCAAATGATCTGACTCAGGTTCAAGTCATCACGAGACCACCGGTGAGCACACAGGCTTGGGGATTTGTGCCCAGTTCACCTGCTAAGCAAAAGCAGCAAACCTTACTAGAGAATGACAAAGTTGTCCTTCATTCATTCGCTCACCTGACAAGGATTTTCTGAGCATCTGCACCGCATGCCTGGCACATTCTAGGTGTTTGGGGGAGAGAGAGGTAAACAGGAAGGAGGAGATTCCTGCTCTCATAGGGCTTACCCTGAAAATTCACAAAAACATAGGTGAGCCGATGCGTAAATGAGAGCTTTGCAGACGGTGGCAGTGCTGTGCAGACACACTGTGGTGGACCCCGTGGGTAGCGTGTCTGGGCAGAGGCCCCTCTGAGCCCTGTTGGGGCCGAGAGCCGAGTGTGGAGGAAGAGGTGGGCGTGTGAGGTCTGAGCAGAAGGAATAGCAAGTTCGAGGCTGGGAGGTGGGGACGGCCACGTGGGTGTGTTCTGGGACTAGCTGGACCCGTGCAGCTGTGGGACAAAGGACCCGGGTTTGTTCTAACTGGGGATGGAAAGAACTGGATTCCTCATTTTCAGCTCACTGCTAGGAGGGGCCCATCCCTTCTCTAACTGGAAACTTCTGATGTGAGGAAAGCACTGACAACATCTAATTTAATTCAGACTGTTGAAGCACATCTGATCACTCCATTCCCACCTGGGGCCCTTCTCTTTCCTGCCCTTGAATCTCCCCCTTCCACTTGGTCTGTTGACAGCGACGACTCGCCCCTCTGATGCCGAGTCCCCGAGCCGTTCAATTTCCTGTGCTTTATTAAAATTATTAAAACACAAAACCCAGGCACGGCAGTTATCTCTGTTGTTGATCCATACAGAGCAGAAACAGGCAAAGAAAAGAAAAAAATCACGTGATCTTGGATCGTATCATCCCAGCACAGCGAAACAAAGACTGAGGAGATTTTCTGGTTGAGGTAGGAGACTTCCTTCGTTTGGGTGTTTGGAACAAGGATGCTTTGAGACAATGATACCACCTGTGGCTTTTGTTTGTGGAGGGCTCACAGAGTCTGGTGCTGAGGAACTGGGGGCGGGGGATGCTTATGGCCAGGACACTTGCTATATCAGCAAGCACTTCTTGAGCACTTACTGTGGGCCAAGCGCAGCTCTAAGCACTTCACGGCATAATCTTATTGAATCCTCACAACAGCTCTTGTAGAGGGATGCTGTTATTAGCCCCACTTCACAGATAAGAAAACTGAGGCCCGGAACCCTGAAGTGTTTTCTGTTCATCACAGAGTTAGTAAGAGATGGAACCTGGATTTAATAGCAGTCTGTTTTCTGCACAGCCTGGGCTGGTCAGCACACACTGTATCTAAAAAGCCCGGCGTTGGCAAAATAAAGCAGAGAATCTTGTGTTAGGATTACAAAAATGAGGACTCCATGTGACCCTAGCCCCTTCTTATGTGTGATCTTGTACCCAGTAGCTGTAGCTCAGACACTGTCAGTTAGTTCAGGGAAAACACCCTCACAGATATCACTCATACTGCTCTCCATGGGGGGTTAACACTTTTCCACTAATTGTTGTTCACTTGCTGCTTCTCTAGAGCTGCTGTGTGTGTGCATGTGTGTGTGTGTGTATGTGTGTTCATGTGCATGCATCTCTGTGTGTATGTGTTTGTGTGCATGCCTGTGTGTATGTGTTTGTGTGCATACATCTCTGTATGTGTTTGTGTGTATGCATCTCTGTGTGTATGTTTTGTGTGTACGCATCTCTGTGTGTATGTGTGTTTGCATGCGCTTGTGTGCATACATCTGCTTGTGTGTACAGGGGTAACAGAAGGGGCTCTGGGGTCACGTAGCCTGAGATTTAACCCCAGCTCAGCCATTCACCAGCCCTCAGGCAAATGACTTAATCTCCTGGTGCCTCTGTGTCCTCCCTCCCATGGTGACAATCATAGTCCCCACCTCATAGGGTTGATGTGAAGATTAGATATATTAGTCCCATGTGAAGCTCTTGGAAGGGGGCCCGGCACAGGGCCGGGCTGGACAAATGTTATTCCTGCCTGTCATTCTCCGGGTCTCCTGCACGCGTAGCTCTGCCCAGGGCACCGGCAGGCAGGACAGAATGTCAAGGGGCCCGTTAGAGGAGCAGCCAGAGTCACATCCCATGGGGCTTGCAGGAGGCTGGATTTTGCTCTGTGTGGGTGGGGGGACGAAGTCACAGGGGGATTCTGAGCAGGAGAGGAACATGATTTTATTGACTTTAGAAAGGCACGCTTGTCTTGGTCTCCATAGTGCATTTGTTTGAATGACTCCCTGGTTGATACTTCTCCTCCCAGCCACTACCCCAAATGAGCATCCCTGGCAGTAGGAACCACGTCTGTTTTTTCTCAGCAGTGCACGTCCAGCTTCCAGCACGTTGCTCAGCATGCGGCTGACACTCGATGAATATTTTCTGAAGGAGGGAACGGAGGGGAGCAAAGGCGAGTCTTAACACCAGAGCAGCCCTGTCTCTGCCTGACTCCCCCTTTCGTGCGTGCAGAGCAGGCGGGACTCCGAGATCGCCACGCTGTGCCTGCCTCTGAGGCTTAGCACGTAAAACTCTTCCAGGCACAACCCCGGCCATCCTGAGGTTCACTTCGTGCTGAGCAGGGATGGTGACAGCCGCTACGACAACACTTCAACCATCTGAAAAGACAAAGGCCTTCGGGGGTGTGGGTTCAGCGCTGTCCGTCACCCCTGGGGAGAGAGGTAACTAGAGGATGATTTATTGCAGTGTCTGGAGTGGTCCGAGCCAGTGGCTTCGAGGGGGGAAATGGCTCTTCCATGGCCACCTGCCTACAGGATTTAGAGACGATTTGCCCTTCTTTTCAGCCACATGGAAACTTTGAACTACTTTCTTATGTTGGGCAAACTTTACACCATATAAATGCCTTCCCCCCCGGTAGACTCCAATTGCTCAGTTATGCAACCTCCTAGGTTACTCGGCTAGCACTAGGTCGATGACTCTGGTTGCGGGAATCCTATGCAACCATAGACATAAATTTCGAATTGAAATCTTATAACTTGAAGAAACAGCAGCCTCATGAAATCATTTCTGGGGGTGGGCCATTAGTGGGGGGAGCTACCTCCAGGTCCAGAGGGTATATGACAAGAGATATGTGTCAGATGTTGGAGTCCCGTATTGGTGCTTCGGGTAGTGGGGCTGCAGTGTCTGTGCCCAGAAGTATTTTTATGCGAATCGCTCTGTGGGATGAGTTTTTGGACCAAGTTCCTGGCTCTGTAACTTCTAAGTTTAATTATCTACTCCTTCTGGGAAATCTCCTAGCTACCCACTATGTTTTGTAAGTTTATTTTTTGCTTAAATTTACAGGAGTGACTTCTGTTGTTTGCAGCTACCAGCCCTGACTCATACATGGAGCTGCCCACCAGGTACCAGAGAGGAAGATGGTAAATAAAGATCGTGCATGTGCTTGGACTTCGCTGGGACCTGGAACCAGGGCAGGCTGTCTACAGCTGATCACAGGGACTTCCTCTTATTTAGTCATTCGACAAATATCTCTTAGGCACTGAACACACCAGGCTGTGTTAGATGCTGTGGGTAAAATACTGAGCAAGACAGACAAGTCTCTGTCCTCCTGGAGCTTCTATTCTGGTTGGAGAGACAGCAAGAGATAACAAATGAATAACTGTTTCCAGACTGTGATAAGTGCCATGAAGGATGGCATGATAAAAAGCAATGGCCGTGGAAGGCTACTTTGTCCAGTGTAGTCAGGGGGCTCTGAGCTACTAACCTTGGGGGCAGCTGTGCTACATGCTGGGGAGCACGTGTCCAGGGTGGGAGAGGCAGCGAGTGCAGCAGCTGTGAGCGAGACAGGTCTCCGCGTGCTAAGGAATGTTAAGGGACCAGGTCATGCAGGACCTCGTGGGTCACAGTAAGGAGTCTGGATTTTCAGTACAACAGGAAAGCATGGGCAAGATTTAAGCAGGGGAGTGACATGATCTGATTTGTATTTGTAAAAGTAGAGTGAGAACCTGTGGGGGTGTCAGGGAACAGGGGGCTTGACAAGTGCGAAGTGATGTCTACCCGGGAGCTGCTATGGTTTGGATCTTTGTCCCTCCCAAACCTCCTGTTGCAATTTGATTCCCAGTGTCAGAGGTAGGGCCTCATGGGATTTGTCTGGGGGCATAGTGGGGCGGATCCCTCATGAGTAGATGAATGCCCTCCCTCGGATGAGTTCTCACTCCATTAGTTCTCGTGAGAGCTGGTGGTAAAAGGGCCTCACACTTCCCCCATCCCTCCATCCCTCTTTCCTCCTCTCTCCCCAGGTGACCTCTGCACACACCGGCTCCCTCTGCCCTCTGCCATGGGTGGGAGCTGCCTGAGGCCCTCACAGATGCAGGTGCCTGAACTTGAACTTTCCAACCATCAGAATCATGAGCCAAATAAACCTTTTTTCTTTATAAATTACCCAGCCTCAGGTATTCCTTTACAGCAGCACAAAAAGAACAAACTTAGGAGCTCATTAGAGACTCAGCACCCAGGGATTTTCTAGGGGTGGGCCCCGCAGGCACCTTCTGCTTAGCACGTTCCAGATCCCAGACACCCAGAAGGAAAGCAGGTGCTCACATAACCACGTTGCTGCCAGCGAGGGGGCTGATGGAGTTTTCCAGCTGAGAGATGTTGGCAGCTTGGACAACATGGGGGTGGTGGGGAAGCGAGAAGTGAGTGGGCTCAGGATCTGCTTTGGAGGCAGAGCCGTGGGCAGTGCTGACGGACTGGGTGGGGGTGTGAGGGAAAGGGGGGTACCAGACTTAACCAAGTGGACGTGGATCATCACAGGGAGAATCCAGTACCACCATTAAGCACTTTAGACTTCAAGAAATACTGCTTCGGGCCTGGTGCGGCGGCTCAGGCTTGTAATCTTAGCGCTTTGGGAGGCCAGGGCAGGAGGATCATTGAGGTCAGGAGTTTGAGACCAGCCTGAGCAAGAGCAAGAGCAAGACTCTGTCTCTACTAAAAGCAGAAAAATTAGCAGTGACACACTCTCGTAATACCAGCTACTCTGGAGGCCGAGGCAGGGGGATAGCTTAAGCCCAGGAGCTGGAGGTTCCAGTGAGCTATGATGACGCCACTGCACTTTACTGGGGGTGACAGAGCGAGACTCTGTCTCAAAAGAAGGAAAAAAGAAAGAAAAACAAATACTGCTTCATACGTCTCCTCTCTCACTTAATCATAGGCAATTCACAGTGGAGAGGATCTTAAGGGGCATCTAGTGTAACCACATAATTTGACATATGAGGAAACTGAGGCCCAATGAAGGGAAATAATTTCCTCAAGGTTAGACAGAGAACGAGTTGCAGACACAGACTGAATCTATGTTCTTTGATTTCCAAGTAAGTGATCTCTCAATATGCCATTTTTATGGGAGGACCAGGAAGATTATAAACAACAGAATGTTAAAGCTGGAGATGATTCTGTGCTGGGTTTCTTTTTTTTTTTTTTTGAGACAGAGTCTTGCTCTGTCACTTGGGCTAGAGTGCAGTGGCGTCATCATAGCTCATAGCAACCTCAGACTCCTGGGCTCAAGCAATCCTCTTGCCTCAGCCTCCCGAGTAGCTGGGACTACGGGTCTGTGCCACCATGCCTGGCTAATTTTTCTATTTTTAGTAGAGACAGGGTCTCGCTCTTGCTTACGCTGGTCTCAAACTCCTGACCTCAAGCGATCCTCCTGCCTCAGCCTCCCAGAGTGCTAGGATTATAGGTGTGAGCCATCATGCCTGGCCTTCTGTTGGTTATTAAGCTACTGTTTCTCATCCCCAAACCCAATCTTCTAAATACTGTTCTTTAATGCTGGAGTTGAAACTGTGCAAACTACATTTCTCCGTTATCAGTTGGCTTCTTGCTGGTTCTACCTACTCAAGACTGGAGTAGCCTGGGCACAATCAGTAGATAGAAACTACACAGTAATTTAAACAGGGGAAATAGTATATAAAGATTATCAAACTATGATAAAAGAGTAGCTATAGGATACGAAAAAAAGTCTACATGGTTCCCTAGGGCTAAGGGAGTGAACCCAAGGAAGGACACACTTGGAAGGGGGCCTCTGCCCAAGGCTGGGATTCAGATTTCTCTGTAGAAGGTCATGCAACCTTCTCTGTGCATTGGCACTAAGTTTGAATGCCCCACGCAATGTTCAGGTAGGTTAAAAAGCTGCTTAAACTGATCTGAGCCCAGAACCAAATTCCATTTTCCATAGAAACAAACATGTTTTTCTCACTGTTTTAAACGGAGCTTTTTCCAGACTGTTCCCATGGTGTAAGCAAAGGGAAGATTATACTCCGTTTTGTTCAAAACTTTACTGAAGGGAGCTCACCAGTTGCTACCAACGGCGGAGCCTCGCATGGCGTCTGGGTTGCCCAGAACAGGACAGCCACTGTCGGCCTGCATTCGTAGCTTCGTTCGCTGGGATTCTACACCCAAGGTCAAGCGTCTGATGACGTCATTCCATCTTCTGGCTTAGCTGTGCCAGAGCACCGACATGCCGACATATGTTTTATTTTATTATAAATTCCTTTCCTTTCCCCTTTCTATTGTACTTGGGATCATATGTTGATTAAAAACTATGCACGCAGGTAGGTTATATTATCTATGAATTTCATTTCAGTTGAGTAAAGGGAAAATTATAAAATATTTGTTTTAAAAACTGGGCCTTGGCTCCGCCAGAGTTGAGAACCACAAGTCTAGGAAGGATTAGCAACTTCTCTCTGCACAGGGAACCCACAACCTCCTGGAGAGACACCTCGAGCTCTTTGTTAGTTTGAGCCATGTTTTATTTCACAAGGAGGGACGGTCTTTTCTGTCCCCTTCCATTCTGTTCTCCTTTGCTGGGATCAAAGCTCCCTCTCTAAGGAGTCTGCTGGGGCCCAGTGTGATGGTCTAGCCCCACATCCTGGTCCATGCGAACTCTCCCCGTATTTCTGCTTCCAATGTGAGTGTGGTTGTCAGCTCCCCTTGCTGGAGGGGCAGGCCTGGACTGCTGCCAAATTTGGGTCCCTGCCTGGTGGGCAAGTAATTTGTTCCCTCCATAGGAGACAGAGCAACAATCGAGAAACAAACAAACACATTTTTTAAAAAGGCATAAAAGCTTAGTCATGCAAATCAGGGTGGGAGAGAGAGAAAGAAAAGGACCTCATTCGCATTCTGCAACTTCAGCAGGCCCTGGCCCATCGGCTGATTTCTATGAAAACACTCGGCCCAGAGCAGCAAACACTGGGCACAGTAATAAAGGTTTGTCCCAATCGGAGTAAACACCACCCGTTCCCAGGACACCAAGAAGCAGAAAATTAACCCGAGGTTAACCGGGTCGTTGGCTGTGGCACAATGTGGGTCATCCTGATGTAATTTAGTTCCCTTCAACTGGAGGCTCAAACAGAGTGACCGGTTCTCAGAGCCGGGACAGTGACTTAGCGGCATGTGGGGGTCTCTTGGATACCAGGCCCAGAGCTGTCATTATGATTCATGGCGCCTCTGACGTCACTCAGCATCTTTGTAATGCACAGTTACATGTTGTCCAAATACACACGAGGGACCAGTGACTGTGTGTGTGGCTATGATGTGCAGGATAAGACACACAGAGACACACTCTTTTCGCCGGGAATTGGTTTTGAAGCGGTGTGTTAAGGCGCGCAGACACAGAAAGGGCTGTTGTGAAGGGAGAAATTTATCATACTCCAGATCCTTAGAAGCAGGAGGCGTGGCACACCAGGCAGGCCCACACGGGGAGCTCGGGGCTGCTGGGAGGCAGAGGGAGCGAGGGGACGCGTGGGCTAGTGACTTCGCTGTGGTTTTCCCAGGGATGGATGGGCAGGCAGAGTAAGCAGGCGTAGGATTGGCTAGCTGGAAATGTGTCAGCTGGCTCTGTCCTAGTTGTCGGGTACCTAATCCTGGAGTGTGAGCACTGATAAGGGAGGTGGGTGGCGTGCGGGGGCTCCGTCTAGTTTGCATTTGGAGGGCACATTCCAGGTGAGTTGTTTCCTGTCTCTAGGGATTGGCTGATCCTGGGACCTGGAGACCTCAGAGCGTCAGAATATAGAAAATGAGAGACATGGTTAGTACACGTACAGACACAGACATGACACACACAGACACACACACTCACACATGTGAATAGCTGCTTTAAAATGCCTTCCATTTCTGCAAGTGGCAGTCATGTCACTTTCTCCAAAGTGTGTCTTACTGTATACGATGGTGTTCTCTCATTGCAAGAAGACTTGAGAAATCACAGGATAAAGTTAAATAAATCCAAGCGTTGTAATTATGCATTATGCACATGTTTTGCCTTTCCATCTTATTTGGAAAGTATGAAAACCAAATAAAGAAAAGGAGCCTCAGCCAAAGAGCCTGGTTTCCCTTGGGCAGGGCCAGAAGGAAATTGCAAGGGGAGGGAAGCTCCCTCGGTGGTATCGCCTGCACTCGCACGGGGAAGCCCGCTATGGGCTGCGATCCGGGCTAGGAATTTGTCAGCACCTGCGACAGCCACACTTCCTACTCCTCATTCTGAGATGCCCCAACCAGATGGCGGAGGCCTGATGGGGAAGAAGCCAGCCCTGGGCTTCCATCCGGGACATCAGGGACCCCCTTGCCCACACCCCACTGCGTCCCAACCATGAAGCAGCCGTTCCTGTGCAGAGTGGACCCTTCTCTGCCTGGAAAGGAGCTTGAAAGCTTGGCGATACTCCCAGAGGTGCAGGCACCGGGGCCGAGGGGGCCTGTCCACCCCCCACCCACGGACTCACTGACCTTCCTTCTGTGCCACAGACGGTCAGGCTCATTCCCCACCATCCCTGTGCGTGGCTGCCCCTTCCCACCTTTCAGGGCTCTGCCAAGTGTCCCCTTCAGGGCCAGTGCCTCCCTGACCCCCTGCCCACAGGAGCCCCTCCACCTGGGCACTTCCTAGCATGTTCCCATTTCCTCTTCTTGGGACCACTCACAACTATCTGAAAGGACCTCGAGTACCTGTTGACTTGGGGACCCTCTCTCCCCCTTCCCACCTGAGCATGGGCTCCAAGAAGGGATTGGCCTGACTCACTGACCCGTGTCCCCAGCACCTGCAGCAGCACCTGGCACAGAGGCGCTGCCTAGCGTGGGATGTGGGATGACTCAGAGGTGAGCCTGGCATCCAAGTCCTGGTCTCACGTCCTGGCACAGCCATTCATGGGTATCTGATTGTGGGAGGGACACCTCCTCCCTGGGCCAAAGTTCTCTCCTCTGTAGGATGCGGCTAATTCCAGGAAACTCATCACTCATGACCGCTGGGGTCTCAAGGACCGAGGTGGCATATGTCAAAGTGTTTTGCCAACTCAGAGAGCGGCGGAAACAGAAGCCACCATGTTACAGTTGCTGGCTGCACCTGGGTGGAAGTTGGGGTGCAGGCTAAGGAAGAGCACGATGCTGGCCTGGCACGCAGAAATATGCAGTGCGTGCACACGCGTGTGTGTATGGGTGTGCACGCATGTAATTAATGTTGTTTAATTGCCATTCAGGTCCCATAAATAGTAACAGCTAATTCTTACTACGTGCCAAGCGCGTATCAACTGCTTTAATTTTCACAAACGCCATGTGTGGCAGGTACCACTGTTATCCCATCACCCCAGTCTTCTGCAGATCGGGGAGCTGAGGCAACAGGGCCTAAACGCCTGGGCAAAGCTGACTCAGTGGGCGGGTCGGCTCTGGGCCCACCCTCCTCACCGTCGGGCCCTCTCTCTCTATTTCATGTATATTTTACTTCTCCAAACAAGACTGTGGGTAAAGCAAGCTTTACTCCTGGAAACCCAGGCGGAGGGGAAATACACTTCAGTATCGTGTTCATCCACAGAAGCCTCAGTGTCTTTGGGACCCCATGACATTTGTGTAAAAGTATTTTCTGTAAACCACATCACTTCTCTAAGGGGAATTCTTTGACTTTGCAATGCATAAGGGTGTGTCCAATAAATATTTTACCAAATATGCACCCTGATGCATGGAATGTTCTAGATGGATATTCCGTGCGGGAATGGAGCCCAGTTGGCACGCCAACATGCACTGAATTTCTCCTTGGCTCAGGCAGAGTGAGGTTTCCTACCATAGATACTTCAACTAACCAGAAGCTTCTGTTTCAAAGGCTGCCGGTTGCTCCCCAGTATCCGCTCTCCCATTCCTTAGAGCTAACAGAATCTGAAATGTTTTTTTTTTTTATTTCAGCATATTATGGGGGTACAGATGTTTAGGTTACGTATGTTGCCCCCACCCCCCGCCCAAGTCCGAGTTTCAAGTATGTCCATCCTTCGGATGGTGCGCATTGCACTCTTTGTATGTGCATATACCCGTCCCCTCCTCCCCCCAGAATCTGACATTTTTAAGTGAACTTGAATCACTTGGAATGAAGCCCATATTTCCCAGCCTGCCTTGCAGCACAGTGTGGCCAAGGGGAGGCAAAGAGAAGGGAACGTGCAACTGCCAGGGCGAGCCCCTAAAGGCCAGAGTTTCCTCCCCTGCCCTCCCCTTCTCTCTTCCTCTTCCCTCTCTCCTTGTCTCTCTCTGCCCCCCATCACAGCCTAATCACCTCCGAAAGGCCCCACCTCTTGATACTGTTGCATTGGGGATTAAGTTCCAACATGTATTTTGGAGGGGACACAAACACTGCAGCCATAGCGAACATGCAGAGTAATGCCTGACCAAGCATGTGTGCACTGCGGCCCAAGTTGACACACAAAACTCACTGTCACTGTGAAGAACTCACAGCCCAGGGAGGCTAAAGTGACTTGTCCAGACACAGCAGAGTAGGTGTGGAGCCAGGACCTGAGGCCCCTAGAATGTGAACTCCACAAGGGCAGGGCTTGAACCAACCTGGGGTCTCTGTCATCCCCCTGGTACCTGGCACAGTGCCAGGCTCATAGGCTGTTCTTAGCATATACTTTCTGAACGGGTGAATGAATGGATGAGTCCAGGCGTCCCTCACTCCAAGGATATCCTCCCTGGGAATGCCGAGTTCAGACCCCAGCTGGCCCTAGGCGGGTCTGCAGAGACTGGACAGAGGACCAGGTGGCGTCCAATCCTGGGGTGGGGTGAGACTGCTGCCTTCCGAGGGAATTCTCATGCTATGAGAACTCAATGGCAATAAACTTCCTTCTTCCAGGAGCCACCAAACCCTGACACATGATTCCAAGTTTCCGCTGCAGGAAAGAGAAAGGGTTTTTGCTGCCATTTCTGTCCTTAGCCTGCAAGCCTCTGTTGTTCTCAGGGACACTCTCATATCTGGCATCTCTGACCCCTTGACTTCTTGTGGTCCCTGGTGAGGAAATGAGGTCATGTGTCTGCAACGCCACTGCGGAGCTGAGAGGGGGCCGCGAGCAGTTTGTGCAGACAGGATGTCTATCCCCCGACTCTGCCCCACCTGGAAGTTAAAATCAGGACATGATGTCCTCATGCCTCTCGGTGCTGGTGTGGACAACGGGCCCCCTGAGCACGCATTTCTGGACTCTACCTGATTATTTTTGAGACTCTAAGTTTCCCAATAGGGGCAGAAAATTCATTACGCCGGTGTCCCTTGAGGATAAAAAGGGATCAATTTTCCATCGCTTGCTCCTCTTTCTAGGTTAAATCTATTTTGGTGGGGAGGTGGGGGCACTGGGAACATGACATTAATCAACCCACAGAGGAGGGGACAGCAGTTTGCAGTGAGACAAGACCTTCGTCCCAGGCACAGACCATCGATATGCAGGTTCTGTTGTGACATGGATGTCGTACATGGTGCTGCTTGGGAGGAAGGGCGTGTGCTTTCGCCTGTGGTGGGAACATTTCAACTCCTTTCTTTCGGCCCCACCTGACCAGACGTGGTTCTTGTGACACCGTGGGGAGGGAAGAACAGCACAGGGAACACGGCGGTGGGAGGGGGTCTTCTGAACGCCTTGTGGGGGCATCTCTGGGTTTCATCTGCCTGGACTGTTTCTCCCTCTCTTGCTAGTTCTTCGCTAGTTCTTTTCCTCTGTGGGAAACAACCTACGCCGACTCCTGACCCCCAGCTCCAGGGTTAGTGAGAGGCCGGGTCCTGCCAACCAGCTCATTCCACAATGGGATCCAGAAGTGGGTTCCTGAGCCCAGCTTGTCTCATCTGAGTCAGTCCCTGGACTTTCGCTAGGATGCTGGGGAAGAGGCTTCTCTTTCTACCGTCCTTGCTGGGCTGGGGGGATGGTCCGGAGCTGCTGGGGCATCTTTGCCACCTCATTAGAAATGTGTGACCAAGAATGAAGCCCACCCAGGAGGACACAAATCTGAAAACGGAATGAGACTGCTTCCTGGTGACACCCATTTTGCACCAATGATCCATCTGTGCCTGTAGCCAAATACAGCGGGGCCATTACGTTTCTGGAGTGAATACATTCATTTTGGGGCTCATTTCAGTTTGAGTGGGTGTCCTGTCCTTGTGATAGAGAGTGCTGGCTGATAGGCCACAGTCTCCTGGTTTAGTCTCAAGGATTTCTAGAGCCTTTGGGGGTCTGTTGTGGGGAAGCCCAGACTGTGGGGAGGAAGTTCACATTTGTTCTGCATTCCTGGGAAATCTTTGACCTAAGCCCAGACTGAGGTGGCCTCAGATGCTCTAATTAAATTGAGACCTGGTCCAATCCTGGCGGGCACCTGAACCAGCCCGGAACCAAAGGTGAATGAGGTGCCCGTCCTGGCAGGAGACTGTGCCCCCAGGCTGCTGGCGGGGTGAGAGCTGGGGGTCTGGACAGGCCAGGCACAGCCAGACAGGAGGATGAGATCCAGAAACCACGGCCAGGAATGACCTTGGGGATCGAGGCCTGTGCTGTCCTTCACGGTAGCTGCTGGCCGCCTGGGGTTACTTACATTTATATTAATTAAAACTAAATTACTTGAAAAATTCAGTTCCTCAGTCACACCAGCCACATTTCAAGTGCTCAGCTGTCGTATGTGGCTGGTGGCTACCACACCGGACAGTGCAGATACAGAACATTTTCACCATTGCAGAAAGTTCCCTGGGACAACACTGGCCACAAAGACAAGATTTTGAGTCCAGCAAGACATCAAGTTGGAAAGAGGCGCTAGCAAGAAAGAAAAATCAATACTAAGTAGACCCCCGACCGAATGGCCCTTACTCCATCCTTCCTTTGTTATCTACTCACTTCACGCCTACTTGGCTCCGAGGAGCACCTGCCGCCGTCAGGGGCTCCAGGGAGACAGAATTAGACGGATGGGGTCCTTTACCGCAGGGACCTCACACTGTTGTCTGGGGAGGCAGATGACAATAAAGGAGGTGAATACATCAATAAACAAGACAATTTCAGAAAACAATAAATGCTAAAACCGACACAGAGTGGGATGATATGACAGAGTCCGCAGGGGAGGACCAGGCCCTAACTTGGGGGAAACGTGTCATTTGTGCGCAACTGAAAATCACAGGGCTTGGGATACCTGCAGACCGTCAGAATGGAGAGGATCATGCGGCTCTGAAAACCATTTCCTAGACGGCCGGGCAGCCCTGAGTTCTGGGAATTAGAGGGTGGATCCGGCCTCAAGGACTGGGAGTGGACAGGGGCCTCCAGGACACAGAGAAGGAATGATGCAGCGGCGGCCACAGCCTTCGTGGCGTTTGTTCCGTGGACAGCACGGAGGGGCTGTCAGGAACAGTGATGTCTGGCCAGCCTCGCCCAGGACTGTGACCTCTGACTCTCACGGTGTGTGAGGGTCATCCTGTGTGTCCATGTTTCAGAGGCATGTGGCATCTCTGCTTCTAGAGCCTCCATGATTGGACTTTCTCTTGGGGCTCCTGGCATGTCACCCCTTCGAGGAGGCGGCTGCCTTCAGGCTAGCGAACAGGTGCTGAGACGGCTGCTGCTTTAGCCTCTGTGTACAGAGCATCGAGATCCTCGCAGCTTTTAATCCCCAGAAACAAAGCCTGCAGGAGGCCAGAGCCTTCGGTGGGGTGGAGTGGAGAAGCCGTAGGAGGGAACAGAGCCCCAGCCCCACCGAGCGTGCCTAGATGGGGTTGAGGGAACTGGCCCTCCTGGGAGCAGCTCCAGCAACAGACTGTGGCCCCTCCCTCCCCCCACAAGGAGCTCGGGCTGCAGGTTTGTTTTCTTTGAATCAAACCCCAGAAACAAAGGTGCCTACAATTCCCTCTGCAAATAGAAACTTTCCATGTCTGCATCATGCAGGGCGTGATTGTATCACGTAGGTGTTAAAACAGACCAAAATGTGTTCTCCTGGCCAGAAGTGAGCAAAGCCAACCCCAGCTATGGTTCCCTGACAGCTCACTGAATTCGGCCAAAGAAAATGACCCCACGTGGTGCTGGGCGAGGCCACGGAGGACGGAAGACGATCTTGATGGAAAACAGCAGGCGCACACATCCTCTTGGTTTCTGGGCAGGGTGGAGGTTCGGCCCCAGTGGCTGCCAGATTCTCTTGGTGACAAGAGACAGAAGACCTAACTCAGGTGGCTCAGCCAAGAGGGCATTAAATGGGCTTGGTCTGCAGGCAGAACTGGGTCTGAGTGCCCAGATGCCATCCCCTGGGCTCGGCTGGCCTCCCCTTGTCCACCCACTACTGTGGCAGCGGCTCCACCATAGGCTCCTGCAGGGGCCCATGCAACTGCCCTCGGAAGCTGCGGCCTCACACTCTCAGGTTCAGATCCAGGGACGAGAGTGGACCCCACAAAAGCCCCGAGAGTCACTCTGACGGGCCAGCGCAGGTCCCTTCTTCACTGAGCCCACCGCTATCCAGGGCCGGCGGGTGCTGGCTGGGCCAGGCCTGGCTTGTGTGTCCAACCCCAGGGCCTGGGGCTTGGGGTCAGCTCACCCCAAACACATGGATTGAGCGGGAGGGTGACAGGTTCTGTCACACAGAGGGCAAGTGGATGCTGGAGGAGGACACCAGAGATGCTCCCCCACGAAGGGCACTTGCGGGGTAACGCAGCCTCGCTCAGAGAGTCTTGAAGGAATCGGGTGGTGGGTGCGGAAGAAGTTCCACGAATTCTGGATTAAGTTCTGGGCGCTTCAGCAGACCTGGAATTTACACCTGTGAAGGGGGTGCCGGGCACGTGACAGCTCCATTGTGTCCACATCACAGACGAATGAGCTGGGCGACCCCAGTTGCTGGGGAAACCAGGTCAAAGGTGAGTGGACTTCCGGGCCTGATGGTCGAGGATGAGGGCGCTGTTCCCATCCAGGGCTGCACTCAGCTGGAAGCACAGACGCGCAGGCACGTGGTTCCCTGAGCAGAGGTTTGCCTCGTTCCACGTCCACAGGGCCAGGGCGGGGGTCCAGGGCAGGTGCAGGGGACGCAGGATGTCACCCGGGGCTCGGCTCCTTCTGTCTTTCTGCCGCCACCCTCAGCTTGTGCCTTCGCTCTCGTGGCCGCCGGTGCCTGCCAGGTGTTGCTGCCTCTCAGCCTCCCGTCTGCCTCCAGCCAGGAGAGGAGGAGGAGGGAGGAGCAAGAGGCTTAAATAGGAAACCACACTTTCCCAGAATCCCCAGCAGCCGCCGCCTCCACCCCATTGGCCATTGGCTAGAACTGTGTCACATGGGCTCAGCGGCCAGGGGCTGGACACCGCGTAGGGAGCGCGTGACCCTCAGGGCCTGTTAGTGACAGAGAAGGGCGCGTGGTTGACATCTGGAGTGTCTGTCACGGTCCTGTTTTCTGGCTAAGGATTAGTGTGTGTGCAGCTGTTTCCAATCAAAGGTGCGTAATTCACATCGCCCCAAACACACGTTCCTGCTGTTGAGTAACGAAGGCCACCAACCCCATGGTTCTGCCGCAGATATTCCGCCTGGACCCCGGTGACTCTGAGGAACCAGCATGTGTTTCAAATCCTTCAGAGATTCTGTGAACCGCCACCGTCCTCAGAGTGCAGGGACCCGCTCTCTGCAGCCTGAGCAAGCTGCTTTCCCATGTCCCAGGCCGACACCTGACTCCTGGCACCTGGGCCTGCGTCCTCCGTCTGCAGACCAGCCGAGGGATCAAACCCTCCTCGCGGGCCGAGGAGCCTGTCATCGTCCTCCAGCAGCTCCCGCCTGGACGCAGGCCCAGAGATAAATCCTGTCTCTTTAGAAAGCCATGGTGGCCATTATTTCTGCTTGCAAATACCCCTGGATCTTCACCGGTGGGCTGGGTGACAGGCCCCGGCTGTGGTGCTCAGCGCTGCATAAAATCACGTCGGCCGGCGACTTGTGTAATGAGCAAGCTGGCAGCTTCAGCTGCAGGGTGAACAACATCCCTTCCTGGCACGCAGGGCTCGGCCAGAGTTTGCAGGGACAGGCACGTCTGCAGCAGGAGCTGTCACGTTTTACAGTCCCCGGCTCATGCCCACGTGAAATGCCCTGTTCATGCCGGGTTACGGGGGGGAGCCGCAATGACAGGACAGTGATTCCTGGGCTGTGTTCCTCATCTTCTGCGATCCTTCCTCAGGGAAACTGCAGTCTGGAAAGGTAAGATGAGCACAATCGAACAATGACTGTGGGTCTTTCAACCAGAAGAACACAGTGAACCGCCGTGTACCATCAGCGGATTCCACAGTTACAGGCTCTGCCCTGGTCCAGCCAGCTCCCTCCCTGATTGCTGCCAACTTATTTTAAAGCAAATCCCAGACCTCACGTGGGTGTTTTCTAACAAAACTGCGATATCCTAATCATTTCTAATGCCCAGATTTCCCTAATTGTTGCACAAATCTTTTTCTAGTTGCTTTTCTAGAAATTCAGAAAAGGGCCACATGGCATTTGGTTGATCTCCTCTTTTATTTTTTTCCTTTTTTATTTTACTTTCCATGTATGATCATTGCTTATTGAATTCCCAGGAGCCTTTTAATTCCCTCCACCTGGAAGGACAGGTGGATGCCCCTGGACAGCCTTGGGAAGGTGTGTCGGTTTCAGTTAAACCCGTCTTGGGTGTTGGGACTCAAAGGCACAGCTTTAAGTGATTGCTTTGGCAGGTGCAGGTGTGTGTTTTAAGATTTCCTGACTGCTGTTGAACTAACGAAGCAGGTGTTTGCTCCCAAGCCTCACTGCCTCATTCCTAACAGGTCTGCTCTGGTTCGAGTCACTTTAATTACCTGCCCTGCCTTTCCCAGGTGAGACGTAATCAGAGCACAAGGTCCCAATGGCAGGGCCATGTTTTCAGTGTGTGAAGACACCCTAGTGGTGGAGACAGAGTGAATGAGGGACTGATGAAGGCCAGGTCTACACCAGCACATGTATGGGGATGACCTAAGTGTACGTTATGTTGGCCTCAGTTACCTCCTGGCTCATGGGCGTGAGTCTGGGAAGGCCAAGGTCCACCGGTTAGTTAGAGAAAGACACTGACCCCGTGTGCGGGGCTCTGACACGGGCATCACCTTATTAAGTCCTCAGAACAGCCTCAGGATGGCTCATGATTCCCTCATTCACAGATGAGGACCCTGAGGCTTGGGCAGATGACTTTGCTTAAGGTCTCAAATTTTGTAGACCCGGATCATCCTGGACCCCAGTTTCACCCTTGCCCCCACCGTTGGCTCCCTCCCAGAGGCCAGTAAGTGAGCGTCCAGACATGCAAATCACCCCCATGTCAACTCCCCCATCGTTCCCCCTGCCCCTGGGGTGGGCCCCGGGGCTCACCTGGCCCTGGAGGCCCTGCCCGATCCACTCCCCCATCCCTGCACCCGCTCTCCCTGCCTCGATGTCTGAGGCCCTCTCTGTGTTCCCTGCACTCGCCCAGCCAGTCCTGCCCCTGGGCCTTTGCGTGTGCTGTGCCCTTGGCCTGGCTGCTCTCCTGAGGGCCTCAGTCCTGGGTCATGCGCACTTGTTTATTGTGTCTCCTTTCCCAGAAGGTTCTCCTCTGGGAGCAAGGACCAGGTCTGTCTGTCCACAGCTCCACCCCAAGCATTCAGAGAAGGCGCTCCATAAAGAAATAAACAATTTGCTCAGAAAATAGTGGATAAATAAATGAAAAAGGTCTGAATAATAAATGAATAAAAACCAAAGTACATGTAAGTAGTCTTTCCAAGAGGTCATGTTATGACAGTAAAAAGAAAC
>RJWJ010015429.1:0-36223 GCA_004363605.1 Indri indri | reverse complement strand
CGATGTAACTCAGAGCATGCTGTGTGAATAGTAATATCTCTAGGGTACTTGTAAAAAACAATCAACGGCAACTGTTTAACGCTGCACCTACCTTAGGTGGTGATATGAGTTGGGACTGGAGAATTTTACTAGGGAAGACAAAATACCATAATTATTTAATCCCATAAAGCCTTGCATTTTAAAAACTGTGCACTAAATACGATAGAGCTTATGAAAAAATGGGGTTGCTGTATACTGCTTAAAATCTATGGAACTTTGTAACTAGATAAAAATAATAATCCTAATAAAAATGCCAGTGTGGTATTAATTTTTGCTAACAGTTGTACCCAGCATTACTGTCAGTCAATTCTAATCCTATGTAGCCTTACACCCTAGCATCCATGAGACTGCCTTTGAAATGTAGGTCCTCGAAAGAAACCACTTCCACAAGAGACTTGTTTATAAAAATTATAATGAAAATGCAATCTGGGTTGTAGACTTCTTCATCAATCAAACAACACAAAATGATTTTTTGAAATTAGGGGAAATGTCTTTGCAGCTTCTCCATCTGAACTAGCAGTTACCGAGCCACTAAATTAGCCACTACGTGTGCTAACAAAAGGCACTTTAGCTTCCTTCTTAAACTGCTGTCTTTCCATTTGACTGTGAGAAAGCCTACCTCTGATTGCTTTAATACCTAAAACATGCAGAAAAATTTCTTCTGCATTCATACTGACATCATTCGTTTATTAATTACACATAATCTAATTTTTGTTACAGAAACACAGATTGTGCTTACTTACAATGACAGTAAGTACTACGAAGAAGCAGGTTAGGGCTAGGAGGCTATGCAAATTCTCTGGACAGGGCATATCACCCTCTCCCATTTATGGTATTTCATCTACCTCCTGCCTTCTCACTCAGGTCTTCCCTAAATTCCTAAAGGACCAGACTTGTGTCTAGCACTTGTTTTTGCTACTGTCTGGGGAAAAGTGGCCAAAACAATTCCTCTGGAGTAAGGTCTTCAAACTTCTAGGTACCCCACTGGCTTAACTAAGAAGGTACCTTGGCAAGAGTCTAAAACTTGATGATTTTTATTTCTTTTGGTTTTCTATGCTTAGATGTACTAACTGATTTAAAATATTTATGATCTTTTGAATAGTCTTTGATTTATGGTTTTCATTCGCCTATTCCTCAAGTTCTACCAGTGTGTATAAGTAGAATTGCTACATCATATGGTAACTCTATGTTTAATGTTTGAGGAACTAAAACTTATGTCCATGCAAAAATCTGTACATGGATGTTCACAGAGCATTAGTCATAACAGTTAAAAATGGAAGCAACCCAAGTGCTTATCAGCAGATTAAAAGATAAACAAAATGTGGCATATCCATATAATAGAATATTATTTGGCCATCAAAAGGAATGAAATTCTGATAATGTTACAACATGGATAAACCTGGAAAACATTATGCTAAGTAAAAAAAGCCAGATAAAAAAGACCACATAGTATATGGTTGCATTTATATAAAATGTCCAGAATAGACAAATCCACATAGACAGAAAGTACATTAGTAGTAGTCAGGGGATGGGGAGAAGGAAACAGAAAGGGATGACTGCTAACGAGTATGGGATTTCTTTTTGGGGCAATGAATGCTTTAAAATGAGACAGAAGTGGTGGCTGTATAACTCTGTAAAAATACTAAAACTCACTGCACTGTAGACTTCAAAGAGTAAACTTTAAGCTATGTGAATTATATCCACATAGAGCTGTTATTAAAAACAAGAACATCACAGAAATTATTGTTACAGGAGGTGAAGTTGTTTTTGATGAGTAAAGCAAAAGTACAAGCTAAAATACAGATAAGTAGACTACAGCTCCGTATGTCAGAGAAGAGAGCCTCGATCCTCGTTATGGAACTGGACGAAAGAGGTTAGACTGTGGAAATACAATCAAAGTAGAGAGCAACACATGTGGGACATAAGAAAACTAGCTAATCTTAACATATTACGCTGAAATATTGCTCGTATGACCAAGCAGCTGCTAGTAACAGTGACAGAAAATTAAAATGGAAATGTCCAATGGAGGTCCTGGAGAAGACTGGAGTTTAATTGAGCCATACTCATTTTTTGGGTTCTTTACATTACCAAATGGTAACAGCCGAAGTACTGATTATAAAGACTTTTCTAGTAGAATGGATAAAGGAAAGAATAATTAAGATTAGCACATCAGCAGGAGAGTCATTCATGCTTAGGTATTAGCTAAAACTTAAGTGTATACAGTGAGCTTGCCAAATGGGTCTCAAGAAAGAGAGGAAGAAGCCCATCACCTCATTTTGGGGTGATACTCATAATTACCTTCTCATTCCTTCACTCCTTTTCTTCACACAGCTGTCTGTGGCATGTGGGTAGCATAGTTTGAAGTGTAGCAGGTGTCTGTAATTTCCTTTCTCAAGGTCACAGGTGACTCTCCCAGGGCACTAGAAAAACCACAGCTTCTGGGCCTCTTTCTTCCCACCAAACCCCAAGATCCCCTTCTCACATCCAGATTATACTCTGCTTCTTACATGTCTTTAACCCACCCCACAGCTATTAGAACTGAAGTGCCACTCTTCCCAGGAAATCAACTCTGATTCTATCCACTAAACTCAAATCATTATCTGTTTGAAACTTCTTGGTGGGTAAATGGGATGTTTTCCAAGACATATTTTAGAACCCGGCTTTCTTAGATAACTTCCACAGCAGATTTACTGAGAGGGAGGAATCTGTATTTGGCTGCGTCCTTACCTAATATCAAGGTCTTCATGTCCTTTTTAGCTGTCAGCCTTTCCAGTTGTCTCCAACTTTCATTACTATATCCCCTGCCAAATCCCATTAAAAGTCACAGTGATGTTACAAAAATCAGATGAGGGGATAATATACAGTATGTAGCATGGCTTTTAAAAATATAAATTGTTTCGTAAGTGTTAACTGCTGTTGATATCACCTGAACTACTCCCAATTTCTACAAAATCTGCTTTGTGGAAACTGAGTAACAGAGTTTAATGGTTTATTCACATAAACTAATTCTGCTTTTAGAGAGCTGATATTTTTGGCTCATTTATCATAATGCATTAATATATTAAATTTAAGTGTTTCTAGAAGACCCTTAAAGACCTTTTGCCTCAGTTTTCTCACTGGCAAATGGTGATAAGAATAACACTTTTATCTTACAGAGTTATTATGACATTCAAGTGAGATCAACATAAAACACTTTCACAGTGCCTAGTATGTAGTAAGTGCTCAATAAATGTTAAGCATAATTATTATTATTCAACTCCTGAAGTTCTTCAAATTATCATAGAGGATTTTTTTTTTTTAAGTACTTGGAAGCCCAAGATGAGAGAAATGGCATTTTATAGTAAAATATTTCTGTAAAACACCCACGGCTATAAATGTGACCATATTTTCCAAACCAAATGTAGATCTACTAACTTCTATTCCATTTCTAAAATCAAAAATTCATTTTCAGATTAGGTATAATAAGCTTTGAATCCAAAAACGTTCCCCCACAGAAATTTGTCCACATTGCTATAAGATATTACCAGCCAGAGATATAGTGACAAGAAAACTTTATGAAGTTTGATTAAAAATAAAGAATAAGAAATTCTTTTTTCCCCTCTAGGGATTTATCTCACTTTATCTTTATGCATCTAGCTAATCTGTGACTCAATTGTGTGGTTATACCAAAGGGTGTCTGCATTAGTGACTGCTATGCTATCTCTGTCAAAGACTGATCTCACTGCTGAGGACACAGATGATGGCAGGATAAAGAGCATCACAGGAAGATGAAGACTGGTGAACTCATATATGTTTATCATGGTAAAAAAAGAATCTATGGAACATTAGTAGTGGCAGATGGTAGATGTTCATCTAGGCAGGAAAAAAAGGGTACTAGTTTGATAGCTTTTGATTAAATTTCTCCCAAAATGGAAATATTCCATTATATGAGTGTTCAAGTTTTTCTTTTCCAAATCATTGTTTCCTTTGTTTTATGGCATAATGAGTCTAGTTTTGGCTTTTGCTACAAACTATATTAACGCTTCCTTAAAGTGATTAAATTTTATTTTGCTTTTTGGGAAAGGAATATTTTAAGTAGCTGACAAATCTTATTTTAAAATACATGCAGTAAACGCTTTGTTAAAGCACAATCCTGAAATTACTATTAAATAATAATACATTCCAAGCAAAATGACTTAAAAGTAACAACTTAAATTGCCGGTGGGTAAAGAAATTGTTGCCATTTTGATTCTGTGCACTGTTTAATATTCTTCTAATGCTTCTGAATAAAGACAATTTATAAGGGGCATTATAAAATTTGTCAATATAACGGAATTTAGGAGAGAGCTATTACCATAAATGAATAAATCAAGATTCAAAAGAATTTTGACAGGCTAGATAGTGGGTCAAAAATAAATTGATGAAATTCAGCATGGATACATTTACAACTTTGTACTTAGGGTTAAACAGTAATAGCTAATGGCTGAGAAATTACTGTGTGCTAGATACTGTACTCAGCACTTGAAACAACAGAACAACGTTCATGAGGTAGGCACTATTATCATCTCCTTCCTTTCTAGATATAAGGCTAGTGAGGCACAAATATGTAAATAATGGGAAGATCTGTCTTGACAGAATATCTTTAAAACATCAAGGGGTTATAGCAGGTCACAATTCAGTAGTAAACACAGTATCCAGATTATTATCCACTACATTTTTCACACTATAATTAGAACATTAAGTCCAGATTTTGATGCCAATTTTCTGAAGAAAATTAACAAACTGGAAAGGAATCAACATATATTAAGACAAGTAGAAGAAAATGGACATATATAGCCTAGATGAAATAGATGTCCTCAAACACCTTAAGAGCTACATTTATATAAGAGAAAACTGATTTGTTCTTCAGTGATCTAGAAGCAGAATAAAGATACTAATCCTTTATAGCAAAGTATAAAACTTGAGTAATTAATGAAAACAGTGCTCATAATATAGAAATAGTTTTTGTGTTTTCTAGGAAAGAATGTATCTGTGAGCACTTTTTCTTTAGTAACTGGTGACACATCTTTTTCATATATTGAAGTTAAATGACTAGAAATGTATGGACTAGAAATGTCTCAACACTCTTATCACTATATTCCATCATTAGCAGATAATAACAGTCTTTGAAAAAGTCTTGATGGAAATCTCAAGAATTTCAGAGGCTCTTAGGTAACATGTTAAGTAAAAAGAAAATAACTGCCTGGCTCTATATTTACTATCTGTGTTATCCTACACAAGCCTCTTCACTTTTCAGTGCCTCAGTTTCATAATTTATAAAATAGGAGTAACACTATCTACCTAATGGAGTTATGAAGATTAAAGGAAAGCAGACATAAAGATATCAGAACGATATACTGGTAACATAGGAAGTATCAATACATTAAGCCTTTATTATTATATCATTAATGTTCACGACAAAGCATTACTAAGTTTAATAATTTAATGATTACAATTAACTTAAAGATTCATGATAATTATGGATATCAGTAACATAATAAGAGCTAGTCATATTATGTGCAGTGCACTGTAGAATGCTCAGACTGCAGTGCTGAAAAAGACCATTCAAAATCCCTCTCTTGATGGAGCATACATTTTACTAGGAAGACAAAATATCATAATTATTTAATCCCATAAAGTTTTGCATTTTAACAACTGTGCACTAAATATGATGGAGCTTATGGAAAAAATGGTGTTGCTGTATACTGCTTAAAACCTATGGAAATTTGTAACTAGATAAAAATAATAATCCTAATAAAAATGCCAGGGTGGTGGTAGTTTTTGCTGGCAGTTGTACCAGCATTACTGTCAGTCAATTCTAATTCTATGCAGTCTTACACTCTGGCATCCATGAGACTGCCTTTGAAACGTAGGTCCTCGAAAGAAACCACTTCCACAAGAGACCTCTTTATAAAAATTATAATGAAAACGCAATCTGGGTTGTAGACTTCTTCATCGATCAAACAAAACAAAACAAAACAAAACAATTTTTTGAAATTAGGGGAAATGTCTTTGCAGCTTCTCCATCTGAACTAGCAGTTACCGAAGCCACTAAATTAGCCACTACTTGTGCTAACAAAAGGCACTTTAGCTTCCTTCTTAAACTGCTGTCTTTCCATTTGACTGTAAGAAAGCCTACCTCTGATTGCTTTAATACCTAAAACATGCAGAAAAATTTCTTCTGTGTTCATACTGACATCATTCGTTTATTAATTACATGTAATCTAATTTTTGTTACAGAAACACAGATTGTGCTACTTAACTACGAAGAAGCGGGTTAGGGCTAGGAGGCTATGCAAATTCTCTGGACAGGAAGTATCACCCTCTCCCATTTATGGTATTTCACCTAGCTCCTGCCTTCTCACTCAGGTCTTCCCTAAATTCCTGAAGGAGCAGACTCATGTCTAGCACTTGTTTTTGCTACTCTCCGGGGAAAAATGGCCAAAACAATTCCTCTGGAGTAAGGTCTTCAAACTTCTAGGTATCCCACTGGCTTAACTAAGAAGGTATCTTGGCAAGAGTCTAAATTGAATGATTTTAATTTCTCTTGGTTTTCTATGCTTAGATGTACTAATTGATTTAAAATACTTATGATCTTTTGAATAGTCTTTGATTTATGGTTTTGATTCGCCTAGTTCTCAAGTTCTACCAGTGTGTATAAGTAAACACCTCTTTTATTGTGTTAGAAAAATAGTGAAAGAGTTTGAAACGAACCAAAAATATTACTGGGTGTTTGTCCAATAGAACACTGGACAGCCTGACCAATGTTCTCGCTCTTTGACACCACACTACACATGTTCTGCAACCCCTGTCTGCTGCCTAAACTGCACAGACGTCTGCATACCATATCCCACTGCTTGGCATTGTTTATCAAGCACTGGTCTTAAGAAGGTGGAAAGATTGAGCACTGTGGTGAAGGGGCTCAGTTTCTGATCTGCTGAAGACAACTAACCTACACCCACTTATTAGACAGCATGAAATTTCTAATAGCAATGGTGGTGGGGGTTAACTGCCATATGTATAACATATGGAAGTGCATTCTAACTGAAGAATGAGTGAAAGGAGGAGTGAGCATTCAAAGGATGACTACCAAAGATTTGCTTTGTTTTTCTGCTTTAAAATGTTGTCCTGAAGCAGTAAAAGCAGCTGAAAAAGATTCATAGAACATTAGACCTAAAAGTAGACTTCAAGATTGACTTCTTCAACATTCCTCATTTTACCAATTAGAAAAGTCTCTTGATAAGAGACCTTGCCACAACTGCCCTACTCTACTTCTTTGTCAAATGCTAAAATTCATTTTGCATCTTTTTCCTGACTCATTCATGTTGCTGGATCTTTCCTTCCATCTGAGAAATGTTTATTTTGAATGGAATACTGTTGTATAACTAACGAAATTTTACTTTTTACTTTTAAAGAGCACAGAAGAAGAAACATTTACTTCACGTTCTATGTAGGTTTATGTCATGGCAGCCCTTTTTGCAGAATGGTTTCTTTTCTGAAATAAGTCAACAACATTCACACAAGGCTAAATTAATTGCTCTATTTTCCATCCTCCTTTCACGAAGGGCTTCCTGAATTGCTTCTGATTCATCACACCTCCTGTACAGCTTCCTTTCTAGAGCCCTGCTCCCATTTTCCCAGACCTCTCTGGCTACCTGTGATAGCACAAAAACTCCCTCCACTTCCACACTCCCCTTGGCTCCCAAGATACTACCCTATTTCTGATCTTCTGTTTCTCTTCTCTTTCATATAGCTTCCATGAGGGCTCTTCTTACAACTTTTAAAATATGGGACATATCAAGTCCAGGCTGGCCCTCTGTTCTTACTCACTTGCATAATTTCACCATGTATTTATTTATTTAAGCAGTCCATCTACTGAAGGCCCATAAGCAGTGATGAATAAGATGAACACAGCTCATGCTATCATGGAACTTACATTCTATTGAGGAAGACTAGTAATAGACAAGAAAATAAATAAAAAAATTACAAATTGGGGTAAGTATTATGAAGGAAAAACAAGGTGTACTAATAAAGACTAATGGAGTACATACTTCAGATAGAGTGGTGAAGGAAGGTCTTTTGAAAAGTTAACATCTACCTGGGATCTCAAGAAAAAGCCTATTATGCAAAAGTGTGTGCATGTTCCAGGTAGAGAAACCAAACATTCAAAGGTCTATGGGAGAGGGGGGAGCTTGGTTGCATTCAAGAAACACAGAACGTAGGGTACCATAAGGTGATGCTGAAGAGGTAGGCAGAGGCCAGAACATGCAAGGCCCTGTAGGCCCTGGGAAGGAGTTTGGATTTTATTCTAAACATAAGGAGAAGTTATTGAAGAGTATTAAGCAGGAGGCTAACCCATTTGATTTACATTTTTAAATTTAAAAGACCACTCTGGTTGTCATGACTTATAGAACTGATGAATAAGGTGATCATACATTTAGGATTGGCCCAGATAGTCCCAGTTTATGCCTATTGTCCTCGTATAACTGAACTTCTACATTGACTCCAGGCAAGAGCCACAATATGCAACAAATAAATGAACACATACCTCAATAAAACAAACAAAAAAATGAAAAGAGAGAAGAAATAAAGTTGATCAAGACATAAGCAAGTTGTAGAGGCAACATTCATCAGATTCCCTTTGTTCCTCAACTCCCTGGCCTATCTGGGACCCTTGGGTCCTCCTTTTGATTCTTGACCTAGTTTTACTTCTCAGGCTTGGGGTATGTTCTTGTCCTTAATATATGGCTATTGCTTATCATTAAATAATGTTCACTATCTGGTGTACAGAAATATATCAACTGGGGTGCATTTTGTATTGTCATTTATTCCTCATAACAATCCCTGAGGTAGGTATTATTACTTCCATTTATGGACAAGGAAACTGAAGCACAAAGAGGTAAAGAAACTTGACTGAAGTCACACACAGCTAAGGACTCGACGCCAGGTAATTTGGTTCTGGAATCAGCATTCTTAACTTCTCTTCCAATATGGCTTCTTAATGTGAGAGACCCCAGGCATGTTTGCGAACTGCACGTAGCTCAGAGAGACAATTGAGGAAAAGCTGGAGATAAGTTTAGAAAAGTACAGAAGGGTTCCAAATGACAGCTAAATAGCTTAGTTTTCAACTGGTAGGTCATGGGCTATACCACAGGATCTTAAATACATGATAATATTTGGCTCTGGATAAATGGCTCTGTGGAGAATGGGAGGTAGGTAGGATGCTGGTTCCTGATGCATCTTTTTCTAAAGACTCTGGATGTCTGCCTCCTTCCTGGGTGGGGCCTTTGGATACCTATATTAGTATTATGAAGAACCTGCTTGCTCCCCATATGACTTCCCACAACCTGGGCCTGAGCCTTCTGACTGCAGGATTTCCCTTCTGGACTACAACTTTTCTTTGGAGTCCCTAAGTATCAGCTTTAATCTCCCAATCTTTTTCATAAACATATCTCTATTTCCATGGCGTCTTCTTTATTCAGATCCTTATCACCTCAAATGTGGATGTCAGTAGCTTCACAGCTTACTTACCTTCTTCCTATCTCTACCATCTGCAATTTCATGAGCTGCTTTTATTTTAACCCTTTTAAAACATTACCCCCTTGATCATATTATTCTCATGCTCAAATGCCTTACTATTGCTCATACTGATAGTCTTAACTGTTAACCACCTAACATCCAGTAATCTTTCTAAATAATGCCCAAATCACCATTTCTAATCTTCCACTGATTTTCCATTATCTCATCAACTCTGCTTTAGTCAAACTGTCTACCCATTTATAAACTGTGTGCACTTTCCTTCTTTTATGATCTTTGGTCTAGAACATCCTATTTCTTTCTAAATGCCATCTTGCCTTTAACTTCCTTTAAGATCTAATTTAGTACCTTCATTCTCTAAACGGTCTTCCCAAAGCACTCCAGTCCTGGGAATTCCTATAGCACTCAAGGCCAATATCAAACTCCTATACTTGTGTACAAACAGCCTTTGTGACATGACATCCCTTCCATCACTGCTCTGAACTTTTATCCATTTCACATTTAGGATTTAGCTGTTTAAAGATCACTTTGCTAATGAGACCAAGAGCTACTCAAAGACTTATTTTATACATATTTTATAAAGACATATAAAATCCTGTTTTATCCTTTTTTTTGTATTTCCACTTTTCTTACACCACTTCCATATCTACCCAGCGCTTGGTAAAGTATTATCCTATGCACACTGTATACCTAACATTTGCTGATAATTTAGAATATAAATTTACTTTATGCCACTGTTATGATATAGTCCTCCAGTAATATAAAATTTTCAGAATTTGAGGAGTTTGTCAGGTGGAAAAATTTAGCAAAACCAAAAGAGAAATGGAGGAGTCATAAATGTCAGTGGAGTATGCTAACGGGAAAAAAAAAATCAACATCGGCTTTATAATTTATAGTGTCTGGAGATAAAACTAATGTGCATATACTTAAGAAAAAATATTATATTATGAACAATTACAAGTGGTCTTAAAAGAAAACCTATTTTGCATTTATATTTGAATTTCAATAGAACCGCTTTGAATTGCTACTCTATTGATAAGTGAAAACAAGTCTTTTATGACTTAAGTTATAAAAGCTTATAGTTTATCGGTTCTCTCTCCACCCTGCAATTACCTACAGGAAGAGATTGGCCATAGGTTCTATTTTATGAGTTTTATAGGGGCATGTTTACCCCAGTTTACATACTATGAATTCCTGGAAAATGCTACAGATTATAGAAAATAAAGTGCTTCCTTTGAATAAAAGACATTTCACTTGAACTCATGTATTTATCCATAAATAAATAGTCCCAAATATTTGTTAAAATATGAAACAGCCATGTTTTACATGAATATATGTATAAAGTATACTATACTAAAGTGTAATAATGCATTATGTGGCAATCTTGTGAACCTACAGAATGTGCTAAACAATGATAACAATCTAAAAACCCAAAATGTTGCAGAATGAGTACAGATATTAAATAATCCAAAAGAGACTCAGAATGAAATTTAATTTTTATGATGCAGATCAGTATTTTTTTTTTTTTTTTTTTTGAGACACAGTCTGGCTCTGTTGCCCTGGCTAGAGTGCCGTGGCGTCAGCCTAGCTCACAGCAACCTCAAACTCCTGGGCTCAAGCGATCCTCCTGCCTCAGCCTCCTGAGTAGCTGGGACTACAGGCATGCGCCACCATGTCCGGCTAATTTTTTCTATATATTTTTTAGTTGTCCAGCCAATTTCTTTCTATTTTTTTAGTAGCGACGGGGTCTCGCTCTTGCTCAGGCTGGTCTTGAACTCCCGAGCTCAAACGATCTGCCCACCTCAGTCTCCCAGAGTGCTAGGATTACAGGCGTGAGCCACCGCATCCGGCCCCCAGATCAGTATATTTATAAGTAAGTTTAGTGTTAAGGTAAGCAACATCATGAAAATCTCAAAAATATTTTCAGAATAACAAAAACATTAAAGTTTACTACTGATACAAAATTATGTGACAAAAATTCATCAATCAGTCCTTAGAAAACTTACAAGGACTGTAACTACAGAATGAATGAATGAATAGCTTGTAAAATTGGTCTTCTATATATATGTAAAGAATAGTGAATCCACATTTAAATTTCTAATCAGACTAGGATATTTCAAATCCTAATAATTAAAAGAATACCTAGATGAATGGCAAGTGTTTCATAATTGGTATAATCCTGATGAGATAATTTGGATTTTATTTTAACCTTTTATGGTAGATGTACAGGCCTCCATGAAAATGCAACCTATAATTTTATAAACTGCCAAAAATTCATTTGTTAAAAAAAAAAATTTGTTCCTCGGTACCAAGAGTTGTAGGGTTACTGAATAAAAACTAAGAAGAAAGGAGTAATATTAGTGTTACAGGTTTGGAATGTATGAGCTTTACAAAATTTTAAGTAATTCATTAGAACAGGCCATATTGATTTTATTTGAATTTTATCATATCAGTTTTCAAAGGAAGAGATTCAGAAACAATACTTAAATCACTAAAAATTTTTTATATATTCAGCATGGCTTACCATGTTTTTATGTCTTTTACATGCATATAATTCTGGCAGAAAATATGAAAGGCTGTGCAATATTAAAGGACAGGTATGTTTTAACTATGTTCCTGGAGGAATACTTCCTTATGCTAGTTGCTATTTCTCTTTGATTTGCACATAAGTCCTTAATTTAAAGTAAATACGGACTCAAGCCTGTGCTGACTTAACTATTAACTAACTTTTACACCTGCCTTTAAGGGTTCAGACAATGACCTCTGATTAATCTGAGGCTGATATTATCCTTCGCTTACTATAGGCAGGTGCAGAGGGACTAGTTCTTAAAGTGGCGTAATCTAATTATTTTCATATAATCTAATACTATGATTGTTTCATGTCTTACTTGCTTATCCTATAATAAATAGTACAATGTCTGAGTGACTATCATTCAGGACAAAAATGTAAAAGAAAGCCACTCATTTAAAAATCAAATCTGACCTAGAACATTACATATAAAGAACATAAAAGAAAATCTGTAACAGACAAGCAGGCCAAACAGGTTACCTATACAAAAGAGTGAATCAGTCTGACGTCCAATGTCTCTCCTGCAATACTAATGCCAGAAGGCACAGATGATCAATTTCCACAATGTTTTAAGGGAAAAGATTATGTTTGCATAATTAAAAACCCTGGCAAGACAACTGAGAGATATTTTTAAATATGTAGACTCAGATAATTCACCTCCCATTTCATATTTCTTGAAAAAATAACTTGAAATGGCCTCTTAGATATGAACAAAATTGAACAAAATTAAGAGCTGAGCATGCAAAAACAAACAAACAAAAAGAAGTGATTATAGGCAGTTAAAAAGAGAAGTTTGATTCTTTTTGATGGAGGGGTCATGCCATATGGGGATATTCTTTTTCACTTTCTATTAAAGGCATCTCAAAAACAGATATGGTACTATTTATGTCAGAAAGAAAAAAGTTCCCCCCCCCCCAAAATCAAAGTTCATGTAATAAATGAAAACCAAAAAGGAAACAAGTAAATTAAAAAGAGAGTGAGAGGGAACACAGAACAAAGGGACAGAGGTGGTTTTGTTCTCAGGCTAATCTACATTTACTGAAGGGACACTGCATTATATTACAGTGCTATAGGATTACACTCTCCCCTATAACCATATATTTACTGAAAAGTGCACTCCGAATTCCAATTTGGAATGTCAAGAAACATATCCTTCCTTGGAATAAAGGCTTGAGACATTCTATGTGCTCATTTCGCTCACCTGCTGAATGGCTGAAACTAGTATCCAGCACTCTCCTAGACCAAGGCATTCATGGCAGAACTTGGAGCAAGAGGGACATGGGAGTGATAATGGGTAAAGAAGTTAACTGGGAATTGGGGGTTAGGTACCAGGTCAGGAAGTTACTCGGGGCCCCAGCCTCTGCCATTCTAAAATCCTGGTTAACTCCCTTTCTATTTTTTTCTCAGGCTGCAGGAGAGATTTAAATTATGGTATCTCTCCTTTTTGGGTCAGCAAAGTACAAAGTTTGGGTTTAAAAATATCCCACCTTGCTTAATTTTTAGACAAACTCCTTCCTATTTTCCCTATGCTAAATATTTTCTTCTCATAAACCCTTTAAGGAAATAAAAGCACATAGGTTCAGGGATAGAAATTAGGTAAAATTACATTCCTTTGAAAATCAGACTTAACCTGTCCTGGGGACCAGAGGACATTGGATAATGAATAGACATTGATTCTATTTAAAGGTGATAGAGAAAGGGCCAGGGTTAACTGTCAGTTAGCTGGGGGACAGTAGGGGAGAGAAGTAGAACACCCTTAGTTTGTAGCAAAGAGACAGAAAAAGAGCAGCTAGTACTACCTCAGAAAAACAGATCAAAAAGGAAGCTCGGCTCAAGTCAAAACCTGGGAACTAATAGGTGCTTGGGGAGTGCATGTATAAACCAAGTATATTAAAACTTACTGACTGTATTAATATATTAGGAGTTACCATTTCATAATCCAACTGGAACAGCATAAATCAAAAGACCAGCAATACCTAAATTATTATGCATTAGATTTAGTTCCTAATTCATGGAGTCATTTTGAGATCATTAGGGGACTAATGCTAATACCATTATTTCTCATGATTTCATGTGGATTAGCTTCTGTTATTTCACTATTTAATAAGCATGGAAATCTACAATCAGGCTAGAGTGTTGCACTTTTCTGAGTTCCAGAATGTACAAACAAAACAGAAATGTAAACAAAGGTGCTGAGGAGAGCCTTTAGGAATAAAATGAATTTTCTGTGTGTAAAATAATCCAATGACTAAGTATATTATTCAAATATATTAAAAATAAATTTTTCTTAATTGCCAATCTTCAATTTTTTAATATTAAATACTAAAATTTATACAATGTTATGGTTACTCTTTTAGCATACTTACTAAAGGATAACTGGTACATATACTATAGCCAAGAACTTTTTTATAATTACACTGATGACTAATTCCTCATATATTAGTCTTTTCTGGGATCCTACATACTAAGTTACTAAATATGTTAAATCAATCATATGAATTTATTAGAAATAGAAAATGGAGCTAATTTGCTACTGATGCAAATATTAGTCATCAATAAAATTCAAATACAGTTTAATATTGTCTTTATTTTCTTAAAAGAGGCATAGGTTGAATATCCCTAATCCAAAAATCTGAAATCTAAAATGCTCCAAAATCTGAAATTTTTTGAGCACTGATGTGGTGCTCAAAGAAAGCAATCACAGAAGTATTTTGTATTTCTGATTATCAGATTGGGAAGTTGAACTGGTAAGTTTAATACAAACATCCCAAAATTTGAAAAAATTTGAAATCCAAAACACTTCTGGTCCCAAGCACTTCAGATAAGGGATACCCAACCTTTATTAGCAAATCTTTCTCACAATGGGAAATGGAGAATCATATGAAGGACTTGGAAGACTTATTGAATAGAAAAGATAAGAAATAATATAGTTTAAGGAATGTATCTAAATCATTTTATGAATCTTTCAACCGCGAATTAGCAACTCATGTACATTTCAGGCAAATATATTTAGAAACTAAAAAGGAAATATAATTCTCTTCCTTCTACATTATCTTCTATAATATTTTTTAACATAGTAAATAGATACTGTGATTGTTAAATGCCTTTTGTTGTATGACAGCAATAGAAGAGGGATAAAAGATAAGATTTCAGTTCTAAAATAATAAAGCATAGGGGGGCCTTCTTTCACTATTTTAAAATATTCACTCTAAATGATGATGCTAGTACACAAACAACATTCATTTTTAAAAGGGTGTAATCAATTTGCATAAAATTTACATTACTTTATCAAAACTATAAATCATTTTAAGTTAAAAACATTCATAAAAATAAGTACCTATAAAATGACATAGTATCTTATTTTCCTATATCTCAGCAAATATTAGTAAGTTTAATAAGGTTAATTTTCTTGCAGGGATATAACTTTTGGCAAAAGGGAGGTTGTAAGAGTTTTCTACAATGGCATTTTGTGTAACTGTAACCAGTAACATTTTGTAGTTTTATTTTATCAGTTTTAACAACACAAAAATAGATTGCCTTACCGTTGGTGCCGTATCTACCTGATGGTTACAAGGCTTTCTTTCTATGCTGATAATCCCTGTGGAAAGAAAAGATTGTGAATATTTGGTTATTATGCCTATCCATTTTATTTTGAAAACATTTATGTCAGTAAGACATGATTCACACAGCTTATGAGAAAAAAGCCTTATTCAGATGGCAGGTTCCTTTAAAGCTGTATCATGAATTCTTTGGTCAGAAACAGTTGGTGAGTTTAGCTAACTAAGACACCTGACTCAAGGTTAGCTGAGCCAATTTTCCCACTCAAGTGGAGTCTAGCAATAGCGCAAGATGTGTCCATATCCTGCTCTCAGCTCAAAAATTATACCATTATCTGGGCTCTGCTGCATTTCTTCTATGAAAAGTTTTATTTCTGACTTGAGGTTATGAAGTTTTTATAAAGAAATATCACAAAAGCTATGAAAGGAAATCACTGCTGCCCTATTTTCTCAAAAGAATAAATAAATCTATTTGAATTTCTCTTTGATCATCTGACTTACTACTATGACATATTCTGCTACTTATACAATCACCATGGAGTATCTGAAGAAAAAAAGTTCCCCTGGTTCTCTCCTTTAAAATGACAGCTAATCTTGAGAAATATCCTTTTATGATGTGTGGATTAATCTTTTTGTTCCCAATGTCCTCCACTACATTTCTTTGTAGTAAACAGCCATTCAGGATATAACACACTGCATCTCATCTGTAAAGAAACAGGTTCAAAGTCTTGCTCAAAATGACCATGGGTGAGTCTCACTTACTTTCCAATCTCTGTTCACCAGCAAACTAACATGTTAATTAGGATATCAGAATAGTTTGTTCAAATATTGCTAAAGGCTGTCACATGCCAGACTAGTTACAGGTAAGAACTACAATGTCTGTTAATAGCAATTAGCAAAATTCCTATTTGAACCAAAATGTTAGTTCTTCCCTTTCACAAGCATTTATCTCATTTTTCTTAACATATGAGAAGGAATTGAGAACGACACAAAACAATCACTTTTTATCACTTTGCAAGACTATATTCAAAATGAACAAAGCATCATGAAACATGATTAATATATAGCTTTTGTTTCATTTTAAAATTTCAATATCTAGTGTTAGCCAGTGAAGTATAAAGCACTATACTATCTTCATTTAATCAGCTAACAGGCATTGAGTGGCTGTACTTGGTCCTCAGTGATAAGAGATAAATACATTATGATTTCTGACCTCAAGAGTCTAGCAAAACAGATCCTTTTCTGAGGAAATACTACAGAGAAAACGAATAGAGTTTCATCTTAAATGTAATAACAAAATCTTTATGGTAATTTTGATGGAAAGACACTCTTTTATTCATAGAGCAACACTGGCTTTGGGTTAAAAATCTAAAAAAAGATGATGAGTAAAACATACTGGAGTATATGCAAGTAATGCAGATTCTTGTCTTAAGATTTTAATGATACAGAAGTACATAGAAGAAATCGTGAAATCCTCACTTCCCAAGGCCCCATATTCCCATAATCCTCCTAGCTGCCACCACTGAGAGCAGTTTGGCATGACACACTGGCTTTCAAATGAGTGTTTGTATTCCAGAGTTCAGGAATTAGCAACATCTTACAAGTGTTTTCACTATTGTAACCGACTGCCATAAAATTGAACTAAGCTGATTACAGATTTATAATTCTTATCCAATAGAAAGTAATTTTAATTGGGGGGAAAAAAAGAAACTTTAAAATAATGAGAACCAAAACAAACAAAAACTAACCAGAACCTCCAAATCTATATTCCCAGTTTACACAATTACAAGCGGAAAAAAAACTACTTATTTTATAGTTTCAATTTCAGGATAAGAATGTGTTGAAAAGAATTTTAAAAAGTGGACTTTCTAAAGTTACAATCTTAGTTTTAAATTTAGATTGCATGTAGAAATATCATTTGGAAATACAATCATACATGTTTGTTCAAGCTTGCAGTAAAAAGTATATAAAGGAATAAGCTTAAGGAAAAATGTCTCCAAATAGCTATTTTAAGTAAATTTTACTTAAAAAATCTAAATTTGTATCTCATTTCACTTTTATTGAAGTATAACAATAATTGAAAGTTTGTAATGAGTAGCTTCCTGCAATGGTTAATTTTACATGTCTCCCTGGCTAGGCCATGGTACTCAGATATTTGGTCAAACATCATTCTAGAAGTTTGGTTTATTTGGATGGGATGACATTTAAATCAGTAGGCTTGGAGTAAAGCAGATTGCTCTCCATAAGGTAAGTGGGCCGCACCTGATCAGTAGGCCTTAAGGAAGTGACTGACCTCCTCTGAAAGTGAGGGAATTCTGCCAACAGACTGCCTTCAGACTGGAACTGCAACTCTTCCTTAGGCCTCCAGCCTGTTTGGTCTACCCTGAAGATTTTGGACTTGCCAGCCTCCACAATGGTGTGAGCCAACTCCTTAAAGTAAATCTTTCTCTCTCTATAAATAGACATCCTTTTGACTCTGTTTCTCTGGAGAACCTAGACTATTAATATACTTACTTTCTTGGAAAGATAAAAGAAATGAAAATATAATTGTATTTACTATATTCTAAATTATATTATTTTCATTAAATACATTAATTGCAGGAATATAGTTAAAATGTCTAAGTTATGGAATATTTTAAAATTTGAATATCTCCAAATAAAGTCAAAAATGCAGAACATCTTCAGAGTAAATCAATAACAATAAAATATAAACAAATCTATCAATAAATATAACTGCTAGATTGCCCACTCTGACAATCTGCCTTTCAATGACTAGACTATTTACATTTAATGCAATTACTGATATGGCTGTGTTTAAGTTTACCATCTTGCTATTTTATTGCATTCATTTTTGTACCTTTCTTCTTCCTTTTCAATATTCCTTTGGAATAATCAAATATTATTACTATTCCATTTTATGTCCCCTGATGGCTTTTTAGCGACATGTTGTCACATATTTTTAATGGCTAATCTAGAGATTACAATATACATCCTTAATTTATTACAGTATACCTTGAATTAGGATTTTCTACTTTCAAGAACAATGTAAGTGCCTTAAATCAGTATAACTCCATTTATCCTACCACCCTTTGTGCTACCGCTTGCTGTCTTATATTTTACTTCTACATGTTATAAACACCATAAGTTATTGTCAGTATACTTTTTTTAAACAGTCAATCTTTTAGAATTTAACAATTTTTAAAAAATCAGTCTTCGATATTTACTCATATATTTATCTTTATTCTTTCCTGTAGTCCCAGGCTTTCGTCTGAAATAATTTCCCTTCAGACTGATGAACCCCCTGTAGAATCTCTTGTAGTGTAAATCTCCTGGTGACTGCTTTTCTTTTTTTTCTGAAGTCTTTAGAGGGCATTCATTTACGAAGAATGTTTCTGCTAGGTATTGAAATCTAGGTTGATAGCCATTTTCTTTTAGAAAATGATTTCATTCCATTGTTCCTTATAAGAAGGCAAGCATCATTCTCAATATTATTTCCCTGAATCTAATACGTTTTTTCCTCTGGTTGCTTTTGCAATTTTCTCTTTATGTTTCATTTTCTTGTTTTATTAAGATGTACCGGGGGGGTAAGGGAAATGGGGGGGTAAGGGCAACATACGTAACCTAAACATCTGTACCCCCATAATATGCTGAAATAAAAAAAAAAAGATGTACCTAGGTTATCATTTCATTCATATATATATATATATATATATATATATGAAATGTGTGCAAATGTGTGTGTGTATATATATCTCCTTCGTGGGGTATGCTAAGCTTTTTATGTTTATAGGTTGTCTTTTATTAGAGCTGGAAAACTCCTAGCCCATTATTTTTTTGCCCCATTTTCTCTGTTTTCCTTCTGAAATTTCAATTTCACATGTTTATATTTAGTTGATTTCACATGGTCACACAGATCTGACACTCTCTTGCCCTAATTTCTCGCCTCCACCTATGCTTCAATTTGGATAATTTGTATAATTTCTATTGTCTTGCCCCTGAGCTCCATGATCCTTTCTTTCAATGTGTTCTGTTATTAGGTACATTTAATAAATTTTCATTTTGTCCATTACACTCTTCTAGTTTAGAATTCTGATTAGTTTCTCTTTTAGGGTTTCCATGTCTCTGCTAAAAATCTCTATTTTTATCACTCATTTTGCTTATGTTTTCTCATAAGTCATTAAACATATTTATAACAGTTATTTTAAAATTCTTGTCTGCTAATTCCAACCTTCTGATCATCTGTGGAATTCTTTTCATTCTTTTTCTAGATTATGGGTCACCTATTTCTGCTTATTCACATGCCTCATAATTTCTGACTGTAGGTTAGCACTGCTAGACATATAATCAGTAGAGACTGAAATAGGAAACATCTTCCCTCTTACTAACTAGAAGTAAAACTCTCTTTTTATTTAGTTATATTATTGCTTTTTATTTTTTTCTTTTCTTGTTTCTGGTCAATTTCAGTGCATACCTCTTTTTTTCTCTGTTAATCCTGAATTTCTGTTTTCAATTATTGCCAATGTTTCCACTCTGTTATAGGTTACCTTCTGGATTCTAACAGTAATAATATTTTATTATTATTATTATTGTTATTTATCTAAATAAAATGTCTAAACCTCCCTCCAACCAAGATACTATACTTACCAATACCTCCTTACTCCACACCAAGATTAAGCTTTTAGAAGGCTTTTACTTCTCTGTTCTTCTATATAAATTTATATAGTTAAGTTTAAATAGATGAAAATGTATGGGGATTTGCAGAAGTGCTAAGTATGAATTTATGAAACAAAAAGAAATAATCTTTTTATTTATGACTAACAGAAAAACCTAACGTTTTCCCCTGTCTTGAGATTTCTGTTCTTATTCAGTTGTCATTTGATTACTCTAAATCCTTATATAACCAAATATGTCTTCCATTGCCGACAGATTTGATACTTTGTCTAAATACTGGATTTTTGGATAAGAAATCCTTCATCCTGGTTGTCTATATATGCTATTCTACTACCAGCCAGCTTCTAGTGTTTTAGATTTGACATCCAGTGCTTATCTAATTTTCTTTCCTATGCAAAGAACCTCTTCCTCCTATATAGAAGCTTGTGATATTTTCCCTTTACCTAGGAAATCAGGAATTTCACAAGGGTATGACCAAGAATGTCTCTCTTATCATTAATCTTTCCTAGGACCCTTTAACCCATAGAGTCTTATTCTTCGGCTCAGAAATATTTTATCCTATTATTTAATTTTACAGCTTATCTTATCTTTACCTTCACAATTTTATCTCTGTGATAATCCCTCTAATTAATCCTCTAGGTGAACATCTTTCTCATTCTAATAATTTTAAAATTTGAAATCATGTTGTTTAGTTTCTTTTTAGAGAGCTACAAAGACTAAGGCAAAGGGGCTGGCAAACCCTGGAGAGTGTATCAGAGATTGAAGGAAGTTTTTCCAGGATTTCAGCGCCAGTATGTCAAGGCAAAGTGTGGGAGTGGGAGGGCTTTGTTCTACTTGGTGTTGAGCAAGAATCTGTGCAATGTAAGCAGACCTCTTCCAAAGGTGTGGGTAGAAAACCGAGTTTTCAGAGTACCCTGAGGGCTCTCAGGCAGCAGAACCTGTGCAGGGTAAGCAGGCCTCTTCCAAAGTTATGGGTAGAAGACTGAGTTTTCAGAGTACACTGTGGAGTCCAGGCAGCAGAAAGTATAAATCCCCTTGGAAATTGGCTGTATCTGTTAACTTAATGTCTGTAGTACATCAAGGACCTAGAATATCCTACAGACCATAAAGGCTCTAAAAGGAGCCTATACTCCTGGAAGAACTGGCTTCCAGGCCCAGTTATTGGGAGACGGCTGTAACTTTCAACTGATGAGACTTGAGAAGCTTACTCCAGTGGCCCAGCAGAAGAGTATCAGATGGACAGGTTTTTGTTTTTGCTGCAGCTCAGACCCATGTAGCTGGGACCACAAATGATGAGCAGGCAAAGAAAACTAACAACTTTCTTAAAAAGCCTCAGTAATCTGAAGGAGATCAAATAAACTAGAACTGGTAGTGACACTGATGCTAATGGAAAAATTACAGGACCTTTTAAATTAAAACAGACAAAAACCAATTAAGAATTTTAAGCTAGTTAATTAGCAAACAATGAAGATAACCCCATTTTAAAGGAAGGAAACAGTGGCTTTCAGAAAGTAAATCAGAAGGTAGGAAACATTCCCAAGGTCAGACAACCAATGAGCAGCAGTAACAGGACTGAAACCCACGCATCTAAGCCACAAACCCTGGAGACCCATTTATGTGTTTGTTTGGATCCTGTGGTCAGGGCCTGATTTTATTCATCTTCATATCCACAGTGCCTAACCCAAATGCTTAAAACACAGAAGGTCCTCAAGAGTTGACTCAAATATTAACTGAATGAACGTATTCTCCTATGCCATATCCACCAGATTCATATGCTACGGTGCGGCGTTATTAATCATCAGAAGGCCTGAGTTAATGTTCTGGAATTGTTTTCAATGATGTCAGTTTACCATTTCCTTTGGTAATATTCCTAAACTTACTGGAAAACTGAAATGTATTTACAGTCATGTGCCGCATAATGACATCTCAGTCAACAACCAACTATATATAAGATGGTGGTCCTGTAAGATTATAATACCGTATTTTTTATTGTACCATTTCTATGTTTAGATACACAAATACTTACCATTGTGTTACAATTGCCTACAATATTCAGTACACTAACACACTGTATAAGTTCGTAGCCTAGGAGCAACTGGCCATACCATGTAGCCTAGGTGTGTAGTATGCTATACCACCTGGGGTTCTGTAAACACACTCTACGATGTTTGTACAATGATGAAATTGCCTAAGGATACCTTTCCCAATGTATTACCATCATTAAGCAATGCATGACTGTACTTAAAAATTTTCCTCAGGCTTCAGATAGTAACAGTCTAGAGAAGATAGTGGAAGAAATTTTATTATTCTTAGGAGATACTTTTAGTACTCTATTTTGTAGAAAATCAGATCATGACATTTTACCTCATTGTGCTTGACTAACTTGAACAGCAGAAATAATATATTTTTTAGTTTCCCTAAATCAACTTCTAACTCGAGACCATTATGAAACAAAGAGGAAAAAAAGACAAACAGATGTATTGCAAAATAAAAACAGGGAGGAATATGTGCCCTGTTGTGAAGACAGAATATATATCCATGTATCATCACCAAATGATTATAGGCTACCCACTAAGCACAAGGCACTGTGCTAGGTATAGAAGAAGCCTTATCTTCTTCTGAGTTACTTGTTTCAGGCAACACTATACCTGTGCATCTTATGTCAGTTTTGGAAATCCCCATGAATCTCTCTATACAGAACAGAGAGAGAATTATGCTTTGACTATTTGTGGCTATGAAAAAATGAAATAAAATTTATTATATTTCAGCAGAATATAGTTATAGAAGGCAAGGATCTTTTCTGCTAGTTTAACGTAAAGTTGTCTGTACTGAGATGCCAAGCCCTTTTTAAGAATTGAAAAAGAAGTAAAACTATATTTTTAGATAATTTAATTGTATACCTTGAAAAGTCCAAAAGAATCAATGCTAAAATTAAGACAAGTAAGCCAGACATTGTGGCTCATGCCTATAATCCTAGCACTTTGGGAGGCTGAGGCAGGATGATTGCTTGAGGCCAGGAGTTCAAGACCAGCCTGATCAATATAGTGAGACTTTGTCTCTACAAAAAATAGAAAAATAAGCCAGGTGAGTTCCAGCTACTCAGGAGGCTCAGGCAGGAGGATCACTTGAGCCCAATGAGTCTGAGGATGCAGTGAGCTATGATGACACCACTGCACTCTGGCCCAGGCAACAGAGTGAGACCCTGTCTCGATTAAAAAAAAATTAACACAACTCATAAATCAGAAGTAAGCATGATATAAAAGTTAATATTTGAATAAATTAGAAGATATAATGGAAGAGAATACTTCATTTATAACGGCAATATAAAAATATGAAAATAAGTACAAGAAATGTACAGTATGAAGAACACCTTACAATACTTCTGAAAGATACAAAGTATAGGTGGTACTCAACTTATGATGGTTTGACTGAATTTTTTGACCTTATGATGGGTTGAAAATAATATGCATTCAGTAGAAACCATACTTTGAGCACTCATACAACCACTGTTTTTCACTTTCAGTACAGTATGTAAGAAATTACATGAGACAGTCAATACTTTATCATAAAACAGGCTTTGTGCTAGATGATTTGGCCCAACTGTAAGCTAATGTATGTAAGTGTTCTGAGCACCTTTAAGGTAGGCTAGGCTAAGCTATGATATTTGGTAGGTAGGTATATTAAATGCATTTTTAACTTACGATGGGTTTGTTGGGATGTAATCCCATCATAAGTTGATGAGCATCTGTAGTCTTGAACAAACTGAACAACATCCCTTGTTCTGTCACAAGACAATCTAACATCATATAAATGTCAATTCTCCACAAGATAATATATGAATTTAATATGATTCCAATTAAAAAAAAGTTTTTGCATAGCACATGACAAATTGATTCTAAAATTCATATGGAAGAACATACAAGAATACCTAAAAAATTCCCGAGAAAAAACAAGAGCAACCCCCGGAAATAAACATGACTAAATATTAATACATACAATAAAAAGCCTCTGTAATGAAAACAATGGGGTATTGACACATGACCAGACATGCAGACCGAAAGAATAGATTAAAATGTTTAGAAAAAGATCCAAGTACACATTGGTAAAGAAAAAGAGATATTTTTAAACATATGGTGTTGGGACAACTAGATGGACATTTTCAAAAAGAAACTGTATCCATACCTCACAACAGCTGCACTGCAAAGTCAAAAGCCAAATGTCAAAGTGGGAGAAAATATTTGCAACCTTTATTATAAGTGACAAGTCTCCCTAGTATGTAAAAAGTAAAAACATACACATATATACAATAAAGGTAATTTTACATTAGAATCGGAAATATCAATATAAACTCATGGATTTTTTAAAACTTTATTTCCTAGATAAGTTCACTGAAAGGGCCTAGAAGCAACAATTCCCCCATAGTCCCAGATTTTAGTTTCTAGATTGGATTATCCATTAATAGCACGAGAGCTCCTTGGAGAAACGATTGATTTCAGCTCTGGGGTGGGGAAAGTACAAGATAAACCGAGGACATCACAAGCAAGGAAGTGCTCAAAGGCTTGCTGGACACAAGAACAGATATGAAGGGGCTCTCCTTTGCCAAAGTAGGAAATGATAGTAAAGAAGTATAACAAATTGCATGAAAAAAGTCCATAATACTCAAATAGAAAGAGAAATAAGAAAGGAAAAAAGGGAACACTCTATTTGACTGAAGAATACCAGCCAATAAATGTAGACGTGACGGCAGCATTAGAAAACACCATTTTGTAATCCCTCCCCACTATGACACACAATTCAGGCAAGGATCATCCATGGATGCTGAAACCACTAAGGCAGGCTTACTCTAAGAGTACTCTAAGACTTACTAAGGTTAGGGAAAAAGATAATCACATGGTCTCAAAGTATCATGCCACAGATAACAATTACAAAGAGAAAATTTTATTTTTAGAATGGAAAGAGCTGGTGTTTATCACCCTGATTAAGGACTAAACTTAGCAACACCAACAGTGGGACAACCTGATATTATCTGCCACCTGATATGATGCAAAGAAGTACATATCACCTATAGTATTCTTGCCAAAAAAGTTTAGCCTAAATATAAACACGATGAAATAGATAATTCCAAAATGTAGGACATTTTATAAGACAAATGGCCCATCTAGACTCTTTAAAAAGTCAATGTCATGCAAACCAAAAAACTCTTGATTAATTAAAATTAAATGAGACTAAAATGATATAATAATCAATGTAACTGCATCTGGACTGGATGCTGGATAAAATAAGCAGGCAAACAAAAAAATGCTTAAGACATTTTCGACACAATTAGCGTAATCTGAACACCAAATATTTACTAGATAAGAATTTTTGTTATTTTTCTTAGATATGATAATGGTACTGTAGTTATATGGGAAAATATCCTTATTTTAGCAGATATAAGATGAAGGTTTTGGAAGGAAGAAGCAAATGTGAATTTAGGGGTTATACTTTACCTTTTCTCAATCTTTTGTGGTTTTAGAAAATTTGAGAATAAAGTTGGGGAAAAGATAATAGGCCCCAAATAGACATATAATGATCATATAGTAGGCAAGCAAATCTTCAATGGTTTTGAACACTGTAAAATCTTCCACATAAGCAGAGTAAACTGGTTTTAAGTTCTTATTGAAAAAATTTCTCAGCATTATTTAAAAGCAATTAGAAAACAAATAAAAAATTCTTTCCCCAAATCTGGATTTATCAGACTACCTTACTAAAAATAAGAGGAAGTTCAAACATTAATGCATGAATGAATAATATTATAATATATATTTACATTTCACACGTTGATTGCTCTACTTAACAAATTTACTGTGTTCATTGAAAAATAATAATTTTCTGGAAAAATGAGTATCCCAAACCAGAGGTATGAATTATTTATAATTCTTCAGTATGAGTTTTTGTTCCTTTACAATTAGAAAAAAATACATTTCAAAGGATAATTTATTAGTATAGTATATCCTGACTCTGGAGCTACACTGCATGTATTACCAAGACTGGTCTGCTAATTATTAGATGTGTGACCTTGGACAAGTTATTTACAACTCTTACCTTCTGGGAAGATCTCCTGGGATATGCTAGTCTTTAATGATCTGTGCTATTTATTCCCAAATATTAGTCAAAAATTAAATTCACTGATCCAATGAATAAAGTTAGCAGATATTTAACTGACTTCCAAACTAATGCTCACATAATTTAATTGTGCTAACCAATAATCAAATACCAACTGTACTCATTTCTACTTAAAAACCACCAAGAACTGCATTATAGTTTTTAGTACTTGATAAATTTCCTCAGAAATCTCTAACGGGAGATTGAAGTCTGTTCAAACCACATCCTTTGTGACATGCTCTATATATCCAATCTGAGAACAGTTACATATGTTTCTAGTAAAGTCTGCCATATCTTTATTATATTGGCAAGGCCAATAAACTTTAAATCTGTATCTTCAATCCTTAAATTATAATTTCCTATCTGTCTTTAATACTAATATTAATTATTTTAACAATGTGACAGTACCTTGAAAATTGCAAGTAAAAAAAAGGATATGAAGGGTATAATATTATAATTTATGTATTTCTTTTTTCTTCAGATTTGTTATTGCAGTGAAGACATTTAAAAAAAATGACATACAATACCAAAAGAAGCTTCCTGTTTCCCCAAGTTTTTCCTTGGACTTTTTGGGTAGCAAACATCCAAGCTATCTACTTCACAGTCATCCCTAATAGTTCTTAGTTTCTTGGTTTCTTTTCATTAAATAGCCTCTTCCATCTTATCTCATTAACTCCTGTGGATTCAAATACCACCAATATGCCAATAACTCTTTAATCTATACTTATGCTCCATGCCTATATTTCAAAATATACAGCACAGTTCCTAGCACAGGGCTTGATGCATAGCAGGATATTTAATAAATGAGATTCAAATGAAGAAAGCTATTAGATATTTTGTTCCAGATGTCTTGTCGGCATTTCATATCCAACACATCCAAAATAGAATACATTACCTTTCTCCCAATATTCTTGCATTTCCTGTTTTCATTTATGGATCACCATTTACCCATTCTCCTAAGTTAGAAGTTTCAGGCACCCTCAAATTCTGCTTCTATACCCCTTACCACTCACATTCCAAATCTCCAGGTTAATGATCTAACATCTCCACTTTCTTACTTCAGCCCCTTTCTCCCACCTCAATTATTAAAATCATCTTTTAACTGGCCTTCCTGGCTGGAATGCCCTCACACCTTTTATGATTGTTAGTCCTCTCATCTTGAAACAATTAAATTCTGTCTTCTCTATCAGGCCTTATTCTCTCCCCTTCAGTACAGAATTTGTCACTGTATCATCTGTGCTCTCCAGTACTTTGTTCATTTCTCTTATAGCAAATATCAAACCATATAATGTCATCCACCTCCCCTTTTAAAAATATGTCTTCAGTGAATACTGGCAGTGCAAGGGATGGGGCTGAGTTTTGCACTTCTTTTCTACAAGGTTCTTGTGCAATCTCCCCTCACCCCACCCCTCTGATATTACTGTCTTCTACTCTTCCCCTCATTCTCTCAATCCAGCTATGCTGACCACTTTGCTGTTCAAAATGCATACCAAGCACATTCCTGTATCAGGATCTTGGTTGGGGATGCCATTTACCAGACAGCATGGCTTGCTTTCTTCTTTAAACTTTTGCTTAATTGTCAGCTTCTTTGTGAAGTTTTCTTTGACCACCCTATTTAAACAGCTACCTAACCCCACTCCTCAGATGACTTCCTTCCCTACTTTATTTATTCTATTTTTATTTACAGTTGGATCTCTGTATCCATGGATTCTGCATCCATGGATTCGACCAACCAAAAATCAAAAACATTAAAAAACAATTGTCTTTACTGAACATGTACAGACTTTTTTTTGGTCATTATTCCCTAAAAAATACAATGTAACACTTATGTACATAGCATTTCCATTGTCTTAGGTATCATAAGGAACCTAGAGATGATTTAAAGTATAGAGGATGTGCATAGGTTTATGTAAATACTAGGCCACTTTGTATCAGGGACTTGAACATCATGGGTTCTGGAATCTTTTGGGGGTGGGGGGCGGGTCCGGAAACCAAGCCCCCATGGATACCAAGGGACAACTGTATCATATTTGCTTATTGCCTTTCTCCATTAGAAGGTAAGCTACACAAGGATATTAATTTTTACCGATTTTGTTCATTGAAATATTCAGAGCACCAATAAACAGTGCCTGTGACAAAGTTAAGTACCCATTGAGTACTTAATATTAATATGTGAATGATCTTGCATTCCGAGTACCCACATGTACAAGAGTTAAACATCCTTTATAATGAAAACCAAAAACCAAAAAAAGGACAAAGTTAAAACAAGAAAGGATTTAATGATGAAAAGCATTTTCTGGTCTATTATACTTGTATGGTATTGAGAATGTGGGAAAGTGTAAACCTATTTTCTAAGGTCCTTTCATAAAAGTTATATTTTAAATTCTAAGGAGAAATTATAAATTTGAACTTCGAACATAAGCATGATGATTTAGAAGTTGTTTTCCACATCAAAAGCAAAGGGAAGTTATTTAAAAAAAAAATCCTTATGCTATTAATTTTTTTCCTTGTCAAAGTTCAGTGAATATTAGGTACATTAATTTGTCTGTTATACTATGCATTTGCCCTCAATGCTAGGTGTAGCCCAGATAGGAGTGCAGTGGCATGATCATAGCTCACTGTAATCTCAAATTCCTGGGCTCAAGGGACCAGCCTCCTGACTAGATGGGACTATAGGCTAATTTTTCTATTTTCTGCAGAAATGAGGTCACTCTATGTTGCCCAGGCTGGTCTCGAATTCCTTGTTTCAAGCAATCCTCCCACCTCAGCCTTCCAAAGCGCAGGGATTAGAGGCATGAGCCACCGTGCCTAGCCAATATCAGTTTTTGACGTGTTTTACTTTCAACTCTTCATTAAATCTTCACAAAAATACAGATTAAGAAGACTGAGATGACATTAAGTATCAAGCCTCATAATGTCACTACCAAAGGAAAAAGAAAAAAGGAGGACAAGAGAACCAACCCAAAACAAACTTTGCTGATTCTGAGTTGGCCAAAATAAAAAACCTGCTCACTCTCTACTTTTCTCAGACAAATTTAATAACAATGAGATGTAAATAGCTTGATTCCTTTAACAGAAAAAAGGAAAGTATACACAACAAACACATATACATACAAACGCACTCACACATAGACATTATGAAATAAACTGAAGTCTTTTGTAAGTATTCACTCATTTTTAGAATACTAAAGTAGCACTTGGGAGGCTATTTGAAGAAGCTGCATAGTAATTAAGGTCATTATAAGACTTGTGACACTTGGCTTTATAAAAGGTAGCAACAAAATCCAGATTCATAGTTCTGAGCTATTATTGAGAAAACTCCTAAATAGATGATATTGTTCTATATTGCACAAACGACATTTAGAATTCTAAAGAGGGCCATGAAACTAAGTGCATTTTACAAGGATAATCTATTTAATCAGATTTATTCCTTTCTCTGTGCTCTTACAGTGTTTCATGCACATCTCCTGTTGAATAAACCACCATTAAAACTGATTCTTTGTCTGCTGGATTCCCCAATTAGAGTGGGAGTACTCTGAGGACTTTCATCTTCCGTTTCTCCCAGTGCTTGGCAGAGTCCCTGTCACATAAGTAGGCTCTCCATAAACATTGCTTGATGAACTGTATGAATTTTTGAAAATATAAAAAGATTTCTATTTTTAAAACTGAATAACAGCTTTCATTAGAGTAGTTCTACTAAAATAAAGCAGTTTTGGTTCTGCTCAAAAAAAGGATGGAAACTAGTCCAAAATCATTCTCGATTTTTCCTCCCTATGAAATTATAGTTGAATGTTTTTCAGAGGAGAAAGTTGAGAAAAAAAGTAAATTGTCTTAACTAGAACAATGTTTCACTTTTTACTTATTAACCATTTATAATTCAAAAACTTCTTAAATTATTTTTAAAAAATGATCAGTCACTCCGTTTAGTCATTTGTCAGTTTCCATATGTGTCATCAACTTTGCTCTCAGACATGTAGGCAAGTTGCTGACTAAGAACAACACAAAGAGTGATTCTTACATTTTCATTCACTTTTCATTCAAGGAAAAAAGCTTCCTGAAAACATGCATTTAAAATTCTAGAAAATACAAATCAACATTATCTTGAAGTCTCTATCCTTACCAGAAGGTCTTAAACCTAATTTCCATTGTTAGCGGACATTTTCAATAAGTGATGAATATCCCTTTTCAGAAAACATTTCCAGTAAATTTTATGGTATCATAGACTATTCACTATCCAGATCAAAGTGACTAAACCACAAAATGCAAAAGTACGCACTTAACTTCTCCAAGGGAAACCTTAGGACTAATTTGAATATAGTTTTAGCAGATTGTAACCTAACTGAATAAGAGTAAATGAGGACTTAAATTAGACAGCCCTCTTCCTCTGAATTTCCAGAGCTTTCACAAATTAAAATGTTTAAAAACTAAAATATTTCTTGTCACAGATTTAATTTTAAACAAGTTACTTTGAGACACAGGAATTTACAAAGGAAACAAAAATTGTTATTTTTATGATACAAATGGTATTTCATTCTTTTCCCCCCAGAAGAGGAAACATGAAGAGCTGCTTGCTTGGTTCTAAGCAATGCCCACCTTAAGCAAAACTGATTGTTATTTTAAAAATTGATTATTCTTCACAGAATCATAGAATATAACAGCTGAAGTGGACACTGATATGAAATATGTGAAAATGAGCATATATGATTATTATGGAGAAAAACTTGACTTTTTATTTTAAATGTGAATTAAGATAGTTTTCATTATCAGAAATGTGGTCCACATTATATGCATATTAATATATTCACTATTCATAATACTGAAAAACTAAAAATCGCAATATCTAACAATTGAAGAATAGTTTTAAATTATGTAATAATCACTTTCTTCAAAGGCATGTATTTAGTGTATTATCAGAAAAAAGGTTACAGACAAGTCTACTTTAAAATCCACATATCTGGAAATATACCCTACAATAATATCATTTTGTATGCCTAATTATCTTACAAATTGAAAAACTATTAACTTCAGTTTGAAATTATAAAAATTGTAAAATGTATCTTATGGTTGATAGTAAACTACATTAATAAAGTTTTAGTCTCAAACTATAAAAACAAACAATAAAGTTATGCCTGGTCAAAACAACTTAGCCATCTTATAATCATCCCTCTCACCTTGCCTACTGCAGCCATAAGAAGTTGTTGTAGTTCTTTTTTCAATCCTCACCTTTGAGTAAATTGGTTACTGACAGTTTCATTTACTCTAGAGGCATAGCAGTAAATTATAAAATATTCACTACTTTCACCATGGTATAAATTATGTTTTGATAAAGTAGTTGAAATCTTTAAAGTCTTCTACTTTAGAATTATATAAGAAAAACCACTTTTGTCATGCAAATATTTTAATCAGTATACCTAAAAATTGTATTTTGAAATTATATATATGTACCAGAGGAATATGGATTTTAACATAAGACATTTCACTAAGTTTAAGTCTAAGAACATAGTGCTTTCCCTTTCTAAAATTTAATGGGAAGTTAGATAAATTTGAAATAATGATTAAAGTGATAGATAAATTTAAAATAATGATTAAAGTTCAATGATTAAAGTGGTTCTGAATATAGTCATAAAGACACAATCTATAACTCCTATTGCATTTATTACAAGCCAAACAAATCTTGGCATTTAAAAACTTTCATCTTTAGTAAACACTTTCCTATCCTCTATTTTCAAATGACAAGTTACTAAGATGAAATGATAACTCGCTCAAGGTCATAGCATAACGAATAGAATCTGGATGTAAATTCAAGTGTCTCTGACTTCTTGGCTAAGTGCTTACCAGAATTTCATGCATTGATTTAAATAAGAAAAATAAGAAACTTCTAGAGTCCCTATTCGAGGCAATTAACATTGCTTATTAATAACATCTTCAAAATCACAATGATGAAATACCATAAAATCTTCAACATTATATTCAGGAAAACCTTATTATTAAAAGCATTATCAGCATTCAATTTAAAAAAGACTGGTAATCTATATTGCAACACTTGATTTGTCTGGGATCAGAAAATGAAGATTTACATAGATATAGATTTTACAGGATGGGCGTGTTGGCTCACGCCTGTAATCCTAGCACTCTGGGAGGCTGAGGCGGGAGGATTGCTCAAGGTCAGGAGTTCAAGACCAGCCTGAGCAAGAGTGAGACCCCGTCTCTACTAAAAATAGAAAGAAATTAGCTAGACAACTAAAAATATATAGAAAGAAATTAGCTGGACAACTAAAAATATATATATAGAAAAAATTAGCTGGGCATGGTGGCGCATGCCTGTAGTCCCAGTTACTTGGGAGGCTGAGGCAGAAGGATTGCTTGAGCCCAGGAGTTTGAGGTTGCTGTGAGCTAGCCTGATGCCACAGCACTCCAGCTCAAGCAACAGAGCAAGACTCTGTCTCAAAAAGAAAAAAAAAAGAAAAGAAATAGATTTTACAGATCTGTACTGGCCCATTGGTACCTACTAGCCACATGTGGTTTACAAAATTTAAATTAATTAAAATAAAATTAAAAGTTTAGTTCTTAAGTCACACTATCCACATTTCATGTACTCAACAGCTACAGGAGTGAGAGGCTACTGTAATGGACTGTGCACATTTATAGTTCAGAAAAGAGGTCTAGGCCGAAAAACATTTGAGAATGACTGGCATATGGGTTTTATTTAAAGTCATGAGATCACCAAGGAAGTGAGTAAATACAGGATATAAAAGAGGGTCAAATTGCAGTAAAACAATGTAATAAAAAATGGAAAAAAAAGGAAGAATGAGCTAATGAAATGAGAGGAAAACCAAGAGAATGCAGTGTCCCAGAAACCATGTATTAAGAAGTGATCAAATATGTCAAATGCTGCTGATAGGTCAAGAAAGGTAAGAACAAAGAATTGACTGCTGTGAGCTTGAAAAGAATAGAGATTTCAACAAATTTATAGAAGATGGAAAAATACAGAAACATCTGTTTGTACACATTATAGGGGGTTTAGTAGATATGGAAGCTATCTATGAAACCTGTGAATATGGAATCAGCATATTTGGTAGGAGGAAAAACAAAACATAACCCCAGAGAAATAACTGAAGGTTCATATGTAAAATACCTAAGCCAAACAGGTTGCAAGATCCACAGAAAATGGAGGCTGTCCAGCACACTAACAAGCAAAAAAAAAAAAAAAAAAAAAAAAAATCAGTGAAATTGTTTCTAAAAATGTAATAATATTGAGCAAACCATTTAGGAAGAGTTAAGGCTTCTTCTTAGAGTAGATATGTTGTCCCAGTTATTCTCATTTTGGCAATTTGCATGACAGCATGACAGGGGGACTCATTCATTTTGCCTGTTTATCCTAAATATAAGCTACCAATTAATTTGTCTTAGCCACATATACAAAGTTCTCAAAGGACTTTCTACTTAGGTGAATAAAATAGTGAGTTACAGAGCTACTCACACAACAGAAGAGAGAAACCATATTTGTATACAGTTCTTCATTTAAAAAAATAGATCTAAGGATCTATTTTTATAGATGCTATAGATCTATAGATTTTATAGATGATCCACTAAGGATTATCGTATGTATAAGGAAAAACCATTGGCATAAAGAAAAACATAATAGCACAATTCACTATAGCAAGGATGTGGAAACAACCCAAGTGCCCATCAATCCATGAGTGGATTAATAAAATATGGTATATGTATACAATGGAATACTACTGAACTACGAGAAACTATGCTGATCCAGCACCTCTTATATTTTCCTAGATAGAGGTTGAGCCTATCCTCTGAAGTGAGGTATCACAAGAATGGAAGAATAGGCACCACACGTACTCGCCATCAAACTGGCACTGACCAACACTAAGGTGCTCACACAGTAGTAATATTCTTTGGGGGTAGGGCAGTTGGGGGTGGGTAAACTCACAACTAATGGATGCGGTGAGCATTGTGTGGGGGGAAGGGCACGTCTCAAATCATGGTTGGGATGTGGCAAAGTCATAACATGTAACCAAAATGTTTGTACCCCCATAATTTCATGAAATAAAAAAATTGAAAAAAAATAAAAAGAAAAACGCAGGATTATACACAGATTAAAAAAAAAAAACACAGAGGAAACATCAATTCAGGGAATGGATCTTAGATTTAGGAAGATGTAATGACACCCACAAAATATCAATACCAGAAAAAGGAACAAACGGGACATGAAAGAGAACATAGAATAAAAGGATGATTGGTGAATTTAGAGAGATTTAGAATAAAGAAATGAGAGGACTCTGAGACAGACTAGTTAGAAAGAAAGGAAAAGTAGTCAAAGAGGAATTCCAAAGTTTCCACCTGAAAGAATGGTAATGCTATAACCATATATGAGACAGAAGATTAAAATCCAGAAGCTTCTTTTAGGAATCTCAAGCTCAAGCTCACTCACAGCAATGCCACATAGGCAACAAAAAGTGATTAGCTTACATATTTTGTTACATAAGCTTGAGGCCAAATATCTTTTCTGAAATTAGATTGTATATTTCAGAGTTATATAAGAGCTCTGTTCAACTGTGCCTAAACTCTCAAGAATTTTACATTTGATCTTTTTAAAAAAAAGATACTACATGCAAATAACTTCTATAAATCTTCAAAATATGAAAGACAAACTGAGAAGTTAATACATCAAGCTTTGGAAAAGGTAAACATCAGAATACCTAAAAATATGAATTCAATCATCTAGCTCATACTTTGGCCATGGTAGAATTACGTGGTTTTCATATTCATTAAATCAATAAGATCTCATATTTTCATTTCCTATAGTTTATGGTTTTCAGTAGCTGGCTTTTTATTTTTCACTGGTTGCCAGCATAGTTATTTCACTTTTAAAATTAATCCACTGGCAAATGCTACAATATACTATCACAACTAAATTTGATGGTTTTTAAACAAACATACCAACACACAAAGAAATGTGACTGAACAAAGAAGAAAAGTTTAATGTAACTTTTCTATTTTTAACAGATAAGGGAAAAGGCTGAAAATTATAAGGTTGGAACCATATGTGCCATATAAACATCACCTAAAATAGCTTCTTAAAAAATAAATGGCTAGGAAGTAGTGGGCAGATTCAAGCTCATTTTAATCTGCTGATTTAAATGAGAAAAGTTTGCATTTACATTCTCCCCTCAGAGAGTATTAGGAGAAATTTAATATCTCAGTGGGGACATTAATATTAACTGCATATCCCCATGCATGAATATTCATTAAATATATTAATATTCACTAGCATTGATAAAAATGATTCTTAAATTAGGAAATGATAAACATGTAGAATATATTTTAACTTATCACTAATTCAAATAGGATTTATTATTCAGGAAATATAGGGGCTTTTATTACAAGTAGGGGAATCACTGGAGAACTACTTGGTATAATACTGATATTGGATACTAAAATGGCACCTTGTACCTTTAATGTACTGATCAACATCACTTTTAGAAAATCCAATTATAACAACAATAAAAAAATCCTAACAAATGAAGAAGGATTTGTGGAAGGAGAAGATAAAATAGTAATGTTAAAGGAAAAATCCATGTAATCAACAGAAAAATCCAAATATGAGTATTTTCGCACCCCCAGGATTTTTGTGTTGATTGGTGGTTAGAAAAGGGTATGGGGCCGGGCG
>RJWJ010015428.1:0-36227 GCA_004363605.1 Indri indri | reverse complement strand
ATTTTTGATAGAAAATTGAAAGAGGGAGAGAGAGAGAATTGGTCTTCTCAGATTTGGACCCCTTTACACTCTTAAATATTCTTGAGAGGCCCAAAAAGTCTTTGTTCGTGTGGTTTATGTCTATCAATACTTACCCTATTGGAAATTAAAGCTGAGAAATATTCAAAATTTGTATTTATTAATTCACTTAAAATAACAACAAACCCACCACATATTAACACAAACAACACATTTTTATGAAAGATATATTTTCCAAAATAAACAAACAAACAAAAAAACTAGGGAGAAGAATGGTATTGCTTCGCACTTTTGCAGAACTCTTTAATGATTAACTTCATGGAAGACAGTGGGATTCTTCTACATTCAATCTGTTATTATATGTTGCTTTAATTAATGTATTGAAGAAAATCTGTTCTCACAAATACATAGTGGAAAAGGGAACCCCCTAGTGATCCTTGGACCACACTGAAGTAACATTCAAAAATGGGCTCTTACGTGTTGACTATGCCACTGTGCAACACAGATAATCTGATTGCAAAAGAAAATTTTAAAATGGTTTAGTGATTCGCCTGGCCAGTAATTAGTAAAAGCAAAACTTGAACTCAGAGGATCTGAATACAAAAGCCTTTCTTTCCTGCATCTAATTGCATCTAAGTAAGAAATGAATCAGGCTCCATCCATGTTGCTATTTAAAATTTTGTGTTTGTATAGCTCCACATAACTGGATGATCTGAAAAGGATAGCTCAAATTTAAATTAATTTCAGGTTTCAGAAACTAACAAACATTCATCAGTGCATGGTGTTTATATAACAGAGATAAAAATTATAAACCTTTCACTTGTTCCCAATTGTCAAATTACAACAGAAGGAAAGAGAGCCCAACTTGCAAGCTCCTTGAGGAGGGAAAACCTGTTCACCCTCCATTTGGTTCACCTTGTATCTAGTTTACTGCAGGTACCCTGAGGAGCAGATGTTTAACAGGAATTACAAAGAATGAAAGGGACTGTGTCCACAGTGAGGGAAGTTTTTAGAGTCACCCTAGGAAGGGAAAAGTGCAGGAATTGCTTCAGTTAAAGAAAGACACCGATGGTAAGATGGGATTTTGGAACTGGATCACTATGCACTGGCTGGCAATAAAAACCTGATCACCATAGGTAGATTATGGATAGCCCTTGTTGCAAGGTAGCAGAGTAATTGTTAAACTTTTCACTAAAGGTGAAGTGGAATGGTAGAAAAGTGGAGGAAAATATACTAGCAGATACAATATATCAGGTATTTTTTAAAAATGAGGAAAATAATAATTATAAAGATAATTGGGCCAAGTGTGGTGGCTCACACCTGTAATCTCAGCACTTGGGGAGGCTAAGGCAGGAGGATCACTTGAGACAGGAGTTCAAGACCAGCCATGACAACAAAGCGAGACCTTCTCTCTCTAAAAAAAAAAAAATTAATTAGCCAGGCATGCTAGTGCATGCCTATAGTCCCAGCCACTTGGGTGGCTGAGGCAGGAGGATCACTTGAGCCCAGGAGTTTGAGGTTGCAGTGAGCTATGACTGGGCCACTGTACTCTAGCCTGGGTGACAGAGTGAGACCCTGTCTCAAAAAAAAAAAAAAAAGAAAAAGAAAATATAATCAAATTGAATGGCTACTGTTGGGGGCAATTAATGCTCTGGTGAAAGATAGTGAAAGGCTAAAGCTGACTAATCATTAATTATAACCTAAGTATGGAAGTCAGAGGGCCTCCAGGGAAGCATATAAAGACTTTCACTTTTTGTATCAAGATAAGAGAAGCTGAGGACAGAGTGGAGTTCCTGAGAAGGTAAATTCTCAACCTAGGCAGGTCTGCTATGTCAAAGGTAGAGCCCTAATGGGAAAGAATGGGACGTAGAGACATTGTAACAGAGGTAAAGTCCTGAAAAAGAGCAAAATGTTTTATGAGCTATCTCTTTAAATCCCCCTCCCAACCCCTTTTGCGAATTAAAACCTGCATCCCTGCCCAAGGCCAGTAATTGGAGGGGAATAGGAGTGTTCTTTGTTTTAAACCACTGGAGATGGCTCAATGGAATTGTCCAGACAAAGGGCATAAGGTCATCTTGACCCAAGATGAGGCTGACCAGGACCACCAACCATAGTTAAACAGCAATAGCCCAAAGCTAAAAATCCTTTAAAAGCTCTGTATTTCTACTCAACAGGAGGATGATGGTACTTTAAGACAAGAGTCTGACATCCTCCTCATTTGCTGGCAAATTAATAAACTTCTCTTTCCTTTTCCTCAAACCACTTCCTCTTGTTCTTCATTCGGCCATAGGGACAAGTACTGAACTTTTGGTAACAACATGAAATGGCCATATTAGGGTTGATGAACTAAAACATCTCAAATCCCCTAATTCCATTAAACCCTCTAAAGTAGTCCACCAACCCCTATAAAAACTTAGCACTTCCTCATCACCTGAAGGCAATGCAGAGGCCCCTTTTCCACAAGACAACAGAAACCCCTCTCAGGATCTGCCACTACCTACTCCCCTGGGCACCAGGCCAACATATGGAGTTAAGATACAACATGATCCTGCCGAAGTGTTGGGCTTGCCAAGGGAGGAAAGAAGCTTGCCACAAGGAGTCAACATGTCCCAGAAGGAAACTGGGGAGAATTGTGACTGAATTCTGAAGGTACTTGATCAAGGATGGGTGGGGCAGAATATAAAAATGGATAAGAGAGCATTTATTGACAAGAGAACCCTCTCTAAGGAGACTGGAGTGATACCCTGGCAAGGACCTTGGAAGAACTGTAAATGCTCTTCTGGATTAGCTTATAAAAACTGGGAGAAAGCAATGACCCAAACTAAATGAACTTGAAATGTCAAAGATGTCATGGCTGGCAGTAAAAGGAGGAGCAAGATGTTCAGAGAAGTGGGCATGCCAGAATTTATATACTACGTAAGTCTGGGAATACACCAGATGAATACATTCTGTGGGAAGGCCCAGAGGGCCCTTCAATTACAAAAGCAAGTGAGATGGGCACCAGTGTCACCGAGAACCCAAGAGGATACATTCTCCTGTAGATTAAAGCTGTAGTAGGAGATACTGCTTTAGAACTGGGCTCAATGATAGCAATGTGGATGACAGGATCCCTCCCACCTGCCCAAAGTGGCCACTAATTAACCATGGAGTGCAAGATAGGCCCAACTATTATACTAAGTGGCAAAGACACAGTAGCATTTGGGGGACTTGATTCACAGGGAGCTATGAAGATGATTAATAGAATGTGGTGTTCGTAGTGGCAAAATAAGTGAGTGGATAGCCTGCAATGATGTTGCTGGACCTAAAACCAAAACAATTCAAGAAAGGATAATCAAGAGGCTGAAAGCAGCCACCACACAAAAAAAGTCACAAGCCCTTACCCAGTTTCCACGTTGGCACCAGTTTTCCAACTCAGAACCCACTAGCTTAAGGAGAGGTTAATTTTCCAGAAGAAATGGACCTGCGACACCGTAACAGGTGTCTATGGTAAAGATTATTCCAAAGGAACCTGCTGCCACTTACTTAGGTAACTGTATACTGTGGAAAGAAGAATTTTGAGAACTACTGTATACATTAAACATTGATCTTTGGTCACCCAAAACATCCCCATGGCCTCCCTGTTAGAGTAAGGGCATATGGAGGTCAGGTCATGAATCATAATCCAGGCTCAGGTCCAGCTCACAGCAGATTCTCTGGGTCCACAGACCCTCTATCAGTTTTCTCAGCAGTAATGTTTAATTGATTGGATATAATTGGTGGTTTGCCCACCTTACTCCCAACTTTGGTTGATTGCCTGTGGGGTAAGAGAAATCATAGCATAGAAAATCAAGTGGTGGCCAAGTGGCCCCAGCCAAAATAGTAAGTCAAAAATAATGTCAGATTCCTGGTGAATGGCAGAGATCAATGTCATCTTTAAAGACCTAAACAATGCAGGGGTGGTAGTCTCCAATATATCTCCAATTAAATATATTAGTCTTGTCCCTACAAAAGTCAAATGTATCCTAAAGGATGATAGATCACTGCAACCTCACCTAGACAGTAGCCCCAGGTGTAGCTTCTGTGCTAGATGTGCTATTTGCTAGGGCAGATGAACATGGCCTCAGGCACGAGTACACAAACATGAATCTAACAAATGTGTCCTCCATCCTTATTAGAAAGGGGAATCAGAAACAATTTATGTTCACTTAGAAAGATGAAGAGTGAATAGTTTTGCCTGACACTATGTTATCTGTCCTGACTTCTGTCATGTTAGAGTCCAAAGAGGTCTGGAAGTTAGACATACAATGAAGCAACACTCTGGTCCACTACATTGATGAATTAACAGTAATTAGAGCAGATAAACAGGAAGTTTGCAAGTGCTTTGGAGTCCTTAGTAAGACAGGCATTATAGAAAGAGGAGGCACTTCCTATGAAGATTCAGGGGCCTGATACATCCGTAAAAGTTTTAGTAGTCCGGTGGTCTGGGGCATGCTAGGGTATGCTTTCCAAAATAAAGGACAAATTACTGCATCTTATGTGCCCTACCACAAAGAAGAAAGCGCAGGAGCTGATAGATCTCTTCAGGTTTTACAGGAAGCGTATTCCACACCTAGGAATACTGCTCCCACCTATATACTAGATACAGGGAAAGCCTGTCAGCTTTGAATAGGACAGTGCTGGAAAGGGTTGTGCAGCAGTTACAAGCTGCATGTAAGGCCATATTTTCCAGAAGATAGAATAGGAGACAAATGTGAAAAAAGATGTGTGAGATAGAAGTGTGAGAAGCCCCACTTAACATCACTCCAAGTAACCCAATATTTGAACTTCCCATCCCCCAACTCCAGATGCTGTGAGCACAGGGGGATAGACATCCTGGTTCACAAAGAATACATTCACCTGGGGACACAGCAGAAGTCCCATTAAAGTTTCAGTTACAGCTGCTGCCCAGACACTTGGGACCCCTCATGCCAAGAGACCAAGGCCAAGAATACAAGTCACCATTTTCGGAAGGAGTAATTGGCCCTGATCATCAGGAGAAAGTAGAAACCCCATCACAGTAGGGGCATAGTGGAATAGGGTCGGCCCCCAGGTGATTCACTTTGATGGTTCTACTTAGTCTCACTCAATTTTTGTGATTCATGAGCAAGAGCTATAGCGTGAGCCTGAGAAGAGCATGATGGTTGGGGGCTTAGATCCCAAAAGCATGAGGGCCTGTGTCAGAGCCACCTGAGCATGGAAGAGGTGCCAGCTGAGGATGAGAGGAATCCAGAATAGAGAGCAGAGGAGGAAGCGGATGAGTGACAGCTGTAGCTACCAGACCAGCTCAGGTATAGGGAGGCTGTTGTTTGTCCCACTCACCTTCTCCTAAGTTACTCCCAGGAAAAGAGGCCCACCGGAATCCTTGAGGAGCGGCTCCCAGAATTTAAACAAAGAAATAGATATGAACATCTCAAGGGGTGTTCTGGAGCAGAGGCTCCGGTGTACCACCTAGATCTCCTTCAGTACTAAAGGACATAATCCTCAAGCTTCTCGGAGTGTTGCTGGATACCAGATCCAATCCATCTTATCCAGTCTGCCATCATCGGTTAAAAAAAGAGAAAAAGCTGACATTTTAACTCTCCACTTACTGCCTCCATAATTGGTTCCAACTCCTGATTGAGCAGGGCTGTGGTCCTAATCTTGGTTGACTATTGAGAAAGTAGCCCAATTGCTGAGTATCTGGTATAAGCAGGAATTGCACTCACCTGGAGAGGTACCTTGCCAAGGCAACACTCCTTCCTAGGAGGAGCCTGCATCCAACCAATGGTCCACACTGTGGCATAAAGGCCCAGGTTCCTCTCCCAGGCTAGGGCTAATGCGGAAGAGCCATCTCAGCTTTAGAGCTCTTTCTGAGTTTAGCTGAGAGCTTTGCTGGAACTGCAACATAACCCAACTTCTCCCTCTGCCCATCTTGCTTTCTTTTCTTCTGTCCCAGAGCTTGATCCTACAAGCAGTGCCTAATAAACTTTCTGCATGTTAATCTCCATTTCAGAGTCTACTTCCCTGGAAAGTTGAAATACATGACCTGCAACATGCACCTCACAATCATTTATTTATTTATTCAGTATATTTTTTAAATCTGAACAGCTATTGTGTGCCTGGCATTGTGGTCAAGGCAATGAGGCACAACACAAGCATAAAACACAGATGTATAAAGAGTTTACATTCAAGTCAGGGAAATATCATACATACATAGAGAGTAAGACAATGTTTTATAAAATACTAAGATAATGGTGACCAGGAGCTCTGACCTCTCAGGAATGAGAGTCTGAATCACATCACCAGGTAAATCCACCAGAATCCTAGAGGAGCTGCTTGGTAAGGACGAGAAGAAAGTTGAACTGTTTACAGTAAGTTCCTAACTGCACAGGAAAACAGCAAAAATTACTATCTCTTTTGCTGGGAAGATGTGGACTGCTATGCAGTTACCTTAGTGGAGCCTGCAGAGATCCCCCTGTGACAGTGTGGGTAGGTCTGTCCATTTCATAGGTGAAATATTAGCAAGCTCATCTTGACACTTACCCTCCCACGCACTTAAAAAAAATCCAGTCTGCCTTCATCAGTTAAAAAAAGAAAAAAGCTGACATTTTAACTCTCCACTTACTGACTCCATAATTGGTTCCAGCTCCTGACTGAGCAGGGCTGTGATCCTAATCCCAGTGGACTATTGAGAAAATAGCCCAGTTGCTCAGTATCTGGTCATTACTAGTGGGCAAACAGATTTGTTCTCCAATTAGATGTGGGTAATCAGCCCTATTCATCTAAGGTGGATCTCTTTTGAAAGAAGAATTTATTCTATCTATGGACCATGTATGATCTTCAAATTTGAAGGTTATGCTTAGGATAGCAAGATTATTTTAAGAATAAGTATTTGAATCCAGCTACAGTCTTGAAAGCCTATCCTTAAATATTTTGAGGAAAGCAATTTCTGTTCTTTTTCCATTCTCTGCATTTTATTAAAGAGAATATTTTTCTCTCTCTTTCTCTTTTTCACACACACACTGACACTCAAGATAGAATTTTCTATATGTACACTAACTTGTATACATATAGAATGTCTATTAGCACATTCATTAATTAAACCTTATTTGTTTAGTTTTTGGTACATACCCTTAAAATATAAGGAAAGCATTACAGTATTCCGAGAATTGCGATTGCATTAAAGTACTAAAGAAAGACTTTTAATAGGGAAGCAAGAATACAAAACAAAAACAAAAACACAAAACAAAACTTATCTCCTGCTGAGGTCAGTGAGGACCGCATAAACTTAGGAGATCTTACTTAAAACAATGATTAGTATGAATTAAACATAACTCCTAATAATGGTTGTATACATTATAATTCTTCCTAAAAAGAGATCTTAGAAAATTATGTCTTTAGTTAGTGTATCAGTGGGGGCTTAATCCAGAAAGTAGAATCATTAGGTGTGATATGGATGTATAAACTTATCACAGGGGCTAGATCACACATAATTGTTAAAAGTGGTTGAAGAAGCCTACGGACAGCTGTTGCTGTTGCCCTGGCTTATGATCCAGAAGTTGTCATAGATCACCTGGGCTGGAAATTAGGAAAAATTCCGGATGTGAATTAGCATATAGCAAAGACCAACTGGAACCTGCAAGGAAAAATCAGAAGCCACATCTGTCTGTCATCAGCTCAAATCTTCATGACATGGGTGAGCTACAGGAAAAGCTGATACCCTTTCCACGGACCTGCACATGTGCCTAGTCCAGGACTTGGAAAAGCTGAAGGATGAGATCTGATGGGAGCTGGAGAAACTACAAGCGCAGCTATTGGCTCCCAACCCAGCCACTGACCACAGCCTGGACACGGGGCTTGCCCAGCAGATCTGTGACAATGTGCATGAACTGCAGGGATGTCTGGAACTCTGCAGCATCCTTCAAGGTGTGATGACTGCTGCTTTACTTTCACCTTCCAAATCTTGTGCAAATTTCTCTCGTGGCCAATCCTAATCAGGAGCCATAGAAGGAAGTGCATTTTCAGAAATGTATCACCAGCTCAGTCAATTTGACTTCGAGCAAAAGATGAAAAGATGACAGCCCACTCGCGGTCAACTTTTTACCCTAATATACTTCTTTTAAGCAGATTTAACTTCCAGATAAACATGTTAAAATATGATGCAACTATGGCTTGTACAACCAAAAGACACCACTCTCTGTACATAACGGTCCCATGTTCACACTCTCCCTTTGATATTCTATAACTTAAATATTGAACTTTGAAGGTAACCACCATTAACATGACTTATATTGGATAGTAGGCAAATGGGATGGGGGGAAAAGAATTTTTGTACACAAACACACACACACATACATATAGTCATGTATCATATAACAATGTTTTGGTCTATAATGGTGCTCCCATAAGATTATAATGAGGCTGAAAAATTATTAGTGTAGCCCAAGTGTACAGTGTTTTTAAAGTCTATAGTAGTGTACGGTAATGTCCTAGGGTTTACTATTTGGGTAGGTAGAGTCACTTCCAGTGACTTTCACTTGGCCTGTCTTAAAATAGCCCTAACTGCGTGGGTTAGGGAATCAATATCCCGATTCTGCCTGTTGTTGAATATATTACTCTATCTATGAATTTATAACCAGGAAAATAACCTCAGTGTAGGTTTGGAGATCTACTATTCAGTGAAAACAAGCCAAAACTGTTCACCTGACTTCCACGGGCCTTTCCTTTGACTGTCGGGCATAGCAATGTTCTGTGTCTCCAAAAATTAAAGTCAGAGCCAGTGACCAACAATTCCCCTGAGAAATGGCCACAAGCCCTTTTGGGGAAAAGCTGAGGAAGAACAATTGCAGTGTAAATTTTGGCTATGGGGCAGGATCCTTCCTCACGCATGTCCTGGCCTCCCCTTCATTCAGTAGCTCTAGGTTTGTAAATTAGCTTCATTCTGGGAAGTGGTTGAGAGGCAAGATCATTATAATGATTAGAGTTAGATTTCCATTCACCAGAAGAGATTTTTACCACTTACACATATGGAATAATATTTTTAAAGTCTGCCAACCTATTTCTGTTCTAGTGACACACTATTGGCCAACTTAAAGATCTTCAGGGAGACAACCACCTTGTCTCTTACCGTGAAGTGCCACAGCTTGGTCCCTGTCACTGCAGGATTCCATGGTCCTCACTGAATTTAAAGAGTGGAGTTTGACTGCAGTAGTTCCCACTGGTATTTCTGCACTCCAGAGAATAGCCACTCCAGAGCTCCTTCACAATGTATTCTGCAAAGCCTTACTGAGAGAACATCCTACAGACATAGGGAATAGGTAAGTGAGCAGGTCCTCTCCAGCATTCCAACCTTAGCCAGGTACCGTCATCTCCAGGGTGCCAAGGAAGTTCAGTCATCTAACCAAGATGGCTGTTAGAGCCACCTCCAGCTGCCCAAGCTAATATATTGAATCTATAATATCATGTAAGTGCACCCATATCAACAAATTCATGCTAATATGGTTTTCCACCTTTATGCAAGGATCCATTGCCATACATGTTCCCAGGTATGGCAATATAAATTATAAAAAAATCTTGCATTCATTTTGTTTTGTCTCATGAACAAATAATTTTGTTTGTCTGATTGTTTGCTGTTATGGATAATCATTTTATCTGTTTACCCTTGTAGGTGGCCCTGGAGCCTGCCGAGACTGGATTATGGTGAGAGATCTAGAAGCACTGAGAGTCGGTGGGGGCACTCTCTGAGGATGGCCAGCAGTCCCCAGATAGGCAATTAACACGGTGGGGAGGGGGGTGGGCAGTACAGGGTTTTCAGGCAGCGACAATGAGAGTTACCCACTGCAAAAGCTGGTACCCTTTGCCACAAGCCGTACTGATCCAGAAAGCAAAGAGCTGCAGGAGGAGATCAACCCAGCAAGCGCTGGAGAAGCCGCACACCCTCCTGCTTCCCCGTGCCAACCTGGTGGGCCAGGAGGTCAGTGAGAACATGTGTGGCCTGCAGGGGTGCCTGGAGCCCACACAGACATTAGGGCATAAAGCCTTCTTGTGCCTTCCAAATCCCGTGCAGATTTCTCTGGTGGCCAACCCTAAACTGAATCCACACAAGGAAGAGAATTCAAGAAAACATGCTTCCAGATTAATTGACTTGATACAGTAGGGAGAAAAAAACCATCACAGTTATATATCCACATTAATGTGGATTTGTACTCACGCATAGGGTAATACTCAGCAAGAACTTTTTTTCTGTTTCATTCTGAACCTGATTCATATGAAGTGTCAAATTCTGGCTACTACTTTCTCACTGTCATGCTGAGTTCTGATTGAACCCCTGTATTTTCTTGCTTGATTATTGGATAAAGCATTTGTGTGGTTTTCAAAAGAAATAATACAGAGCTTAAGATTTGAATTGCCAGTGAAAATCTTTGACTGTGGGTAGTTTCCCAGATTGATAAGTGGCCTCAATCGTCTTCAGAATTCTCATCAATCTACATCATGATCATTTTTGCATGCGGATTTCAAAAGCGCATTTATGTGCTGACATAGCCTACCAAGGAGAAAAATTTCTCAGATATACAAGGCATATTTTAGCACAAAAGATGAGATACCTTGCTGCACCCTCAAGCGTGGCTGATATATTACTGAATGCTTTATTTATTCAATTCAAACAAAATTTCAATTTGTCCCTAATATTTTCATTGGAAATATCAGAAGATGGGAACTTTTTAGGTCTAATATCAGGTCCAATATTTCTATGTAGGAGAAAGTTGATTGAAAGGAGTCTGGATCTTCTAGAGATAGAACTTTTCATGATATTGAGAGAACAAAAGGTCAAGGCAGGGGGAATTGTAGAGGTGATGGAGGAGCCTAAGCACCTCCCTCCCTCTGAATTGAACCACCCCAGTGCCACCACTATATTCCTGGCTTGCTGTTCTCCCAGCCATTATCCTTGGAGATATCTTTGATGTGCTTAACTTCCCAGTTAGTAAAGAACAATGACTTGCCTCTAATGGGAAGGCAATAGGAAGCAAGGCAAACCCAAACTGAAGTCTCTTCACTTGCATTTCATCAGCAACTCCTGAGAAGTTGGCAAGAGGGAAGGAGGGAAAGGGAGCTATCAGGAAGGAAGTGGTCCATGATTGTCACTCCTTTATTTACTAGACATGTGACTTTACAATATTTTAGGTTCTCTACTTCTCACAAAGTCTCGAACATAATAAACAACTCAAGTAAGTTTTGTTGAGTTGAAAACATGGAGGTGATTTGCAAATGTCTGAAAAGGGATCATTTGTTTTTAGGATTTCACATTCTTGCGTAGTTTCAGATTTGAATCTCTAGTGTATTTGATGGGGGAAAGGTATAAATGGCCACTTTCACCCTATTTCTGCAGGTTAGATGGAAGGGAGTTAAAGATGGAGGTGGGAAGAAGTGTTTTGTGGAGGCTGGGGAGTAACTAGCTTTTGTTGCCCTTTCTAGCTGGTCTGCTTATATAAGGGTGTTCCTCCAGGCACAGGTAGACAGCAAAACAAGTCACTAATTCTTGACAATTGTGTTTCTTCAGTAGAGCAAGTACAAAGTTTCCTGCACTTAAAGACTTCCTAAAAACAGGTAGATGTTAATAAATACGTAGTCTTATGTCAATTTGTGGTCTAATTTGGCTCCTTAAATGACAATTTTAATAAGTGTTATGACTCCCTCATTTTTGCACATAAATAAAAAAATATGTGATTAAGGGTTATACTAAGTATTTTTTTTTATGAATTATCCAAATCAGTCAGTATTCAATGTCAGCTATCACACATATGAATTTGGATGGTGCAGAAAAATAGTAGATAAAAATCACTTGCAGTAATTCTTCATGAGGTCAGCCCTCTTTATATATATGTAAATATATAAAAATATATATAATACATGTAAATGTATAAATATATATAATACAGGTAAATATATATAATACATGTAATTATATATGTCATTTCCTCACATATGTTTTTCTATATTTTTAATTTCTAGGATTTTTCTGCTTTGGTAGATGGCTAACATTTATCTCAAATCAGGGATTGTTTGAATTATTTAGATACTTTCACTGGAAGCCAAAAATAGTTGAAATCCTGGATACGATAAGATGATCTGCTCCTCACCTCTCTGTCCCAGCCACCTCAGTAAGACTGTATTCTTCCAAACAGAGGTCTTTTTGAAAAAGCCATCACATCCGGATCCCTATCTATGACTTTCCTCGCCTCTATGACCTGATCAACTGTGATGGTGATTAATTTGTTTGAAAGATAAACCAATTCAGGTGGGAAAAAGATCAGTTAAATCAATAGTCTGACTTAAATGACTAATTTTATTTTTTATTTTATTTGGCTTTGAGATTGGATTGTACAGAGAAGGTATTTTGGAAAAATGGCCTTGTAAGGATTAACATGGGTTCCGTCAAGGAGACTCTTACAAATAATAAACATCTTTTTGCTAAACAGAGAGAGAAGGTTATCCCTTGGTGGTGGTTTTTCCATTCTATGAAGTAAATGAGCAAGAATATCAGACAGTCCAAATCTGTGGACAGATCAGGTCCCAAGACATCTCTCAGTATTCTTAGCCCCTTCCCGGGATGCCCAGGCAGCTCTCCTGCCCAAAGCCAGATGAAGGGAAGGAACTGCTGAACCTACAGGGGTTAAGTGACTTCTAACAGAAACTAGGAATAAAATGAATACTATAAACCATAATATCTCATACATCTGGATTAACTCCTCTGAGAATTTTCTTTCACTAAGTTCTGAAGGGGGATTCCTCCAAGGGTAACAAATGTTCACAAACTGCAGATCTTTTAAAGAAATAATTACTTGGCCCACATGAGGCCTAAGGGGAATGTCTGCCCGTCTCTGTTCGACATCACTGCCACCTCATGGATTAATGAATTCTGTGCCCTCCAATCGCCTCATTATGTCCCTCTGTTTTATGCGAGTGGCCAAATGTATCAGAATTCATTTTAATGAATGTGAGTCATTCCTTGTTTTTTATGATTTAGACTCACTAGTTTGTAAGTAAGCCATTAACTAAGCTAAAAAGAATAGATAAAACCTGCTGGAAAACCTGTGTAGTAAAAGGACTCTTTGCCAAGGGCATCAAAGAGTGTGGTGGGGAGAATAGGAGTTATAATGGTAGAAAAAGAGGAAAATACTCCCCCTCCCCCATTTTTTTAAGGTTGAAAAACAGTTCTGTTACCAGAAAGCTTAATTTTATAGTGCTGTGGATTCATGGAGCCAAACAATTTTGCGACCATATTCAGAACCACACTCAGTCTATTTTATAGTAAAGAATTCAAAATAACCATGTTTGTTTTCTCATAGTAAAAGAAGGCTCAGTCTTTCTGGTCATGATGCCTCTCCTAGATTCTGGAGTTTAGCATCCCAAAAAGGAGCAACAGGAGTCTGTGGTCTGAATTAGGTGTTTCAGTATTTTAGCAGCTTCTTCTGCTAAATGATAGCTTCTTCTTAGTAGTTATTAATAGTTTCCAATAAAATGCAAATTTCATAAAACACATTTCCTTAAAGAGAAAGTCTCACTCTATAAATGTATGTGTTTGGTTTATTGTCTGCCTTCCTTCTTAGAATGTAAGTTCTTCAAGACCAGGGGAGTTGTTTCGTTCAATGCTGTCTCCTCAGTGCTTAACCAGGGAGGGTTTGGCACACAGTGAGTTAGCAACAAATATTTGTCAAATAATTGACCAGAATATGAGGTTATCATATCAAAACTGACTACAAAAAATAAGTTCATATAAGTCAAAAACTTGGGAACTAAAATTTCCCTCAACTGGACTCTACAATATGGTTATTAAATACAGAGTTTATAAATGAAAAGGGGAGAAATTAATTCCATGATTTTAATTTGAAATGTGCAATTTATATGGACTTCTGAGATCATATTTATTTTAAGATAAAATGCCATGAACTCCATCTCATTATATTGATCAGCTTCTTTGGCCAACTAGTCTCTATAATGACATAAGTCAAATGCATTAGCAGGTTCATTCATTCAACAAATTAGTATTAGAACTCCCTCTATCAGAGGCTCTTTGCTAAGCATAGAGGATAAAAAGCTCAACAAAAAAATGGTCTTCTCCCCAGAATAGCTTGTGGTCCAAAAGAGGAACGATAAATCAAAATCATAGCTGTACATAAATACTGTGATAAATGCTCAAGCATATTGCTGCCTGAGTTGAGAGGGGTCACACTAATGATTGTGGTGGCTCCAGAGAATGCCTCAAGGAGATGATGTTAGACCTGTGTCTTGAAAGATAAGCAGAATTTGATAAGAAGAAATGGAGAAGGACATTCTAGGCAGAAGGAATTGTATGTTGAAGATTGAGTGACCCGAAACATCACAATGCAATTTGAAAGCTGCAAGTAGTTTTATGTGCCTAAAACAAGATCAGCTCCAATAAAAGTGGGGAGATAATCTCATGCTTCTAATGTGCACAGCCTTCACCAGTCTTCAATAATCATCTTGCTGGGCCAAGGTAGGGAACCTACAAGATATATAGATAAATTCTTGCATCTGTTTTTGTTGTTATTTATTTTGAGTGTCATTTATATATTAAATTATAAAGGAAAAATGTGGTTTTTCTCATTTTTTTATTTTAACCTGACATTGTGTCCTGGGCATTTTATCTGAGTCATCTGTTGAAATAGGCGTGGTCAAGTTTACTTACAAATAAACCTACATAAAGTTGATGCTACTGCAGAAGCGGTTTACCGTGCGCTTCGAAATGGGCTTCACTGATAGAACATTGGGCCAATATCTCCACACAGGACTTCTTCCAATCCAGCTTCACAGTGTCCTGATCATGAGCTGGTCACAGACTCCCGAGCAGTCTGTCAATCCCTAATAGATCCTCGATATCTAAATTTTCACTTGTAGTTATTACTGCAATTTATATGTAATATAAATGAATGAAAAAGTCAATTACCTTTAGTTATTTGTGAATCATAAAATTATAAAGCTGTATTTAATGAGAACTGTGTTCAAGCAGGAAAGAATGTGACAAGTATAGCTAATTTGCATCAGATAATATAAAAAGAAGGTGATGAAGACGGAGGAGGAGGAAGAAGAAAGGAGAAAGAGGTAGAGGAGTGGCCATGAGGGATGGTGACCTGCATTATGGAGCCGGAAATAAAGCACATACGTGGCATAGTGGAGGGAGATTACTGGACTGGGGAGGGAGGCAGAGAGTATCACGGAGGACCATGGACCTGAAAACTATGGGGATCAATTAAAGGGGGTTTAATCATCGGAGTGGCATGCACAGCTCTTCTTTTACAATGCAAAAGTTGAAAGAAAATGCTACCAGCAAAGTATAAAACATATATCTCCACTAAATAAAGTTATTTTCACCATTTTCTTTCACTAGTGTTTACTGTCAGATAACTTGACATTACACACTACTGGCTAAAGAATTTAAAATATTTCTCCACTCTCTTCGATGTAATTATTCGTGCTAGGAATAGCTATATACATATATAATGGAATAATATTTTTGTATAATATCCCACTGGGTAAATATTTCTTTAAGTGTCCATGAGATTTCTAAGCAAATAGAAGAATTTCATTTTTTTTGTTACAGCATGCATTCATGCCTCCCAATACATATATGTGTGGATGGAAGCAACATCACCAATTGTTTTGTTTTCTTTTAATGCAGGAAGGGAGTTGCAAGGAAACGTTTTCCCTCTTTCAGGCAGATAGGTGCTTTTGTACTAAAAAAATTTGTTGAAGCATCTGTAAAAACCCTGTGTTTAATTAAGTACATTTTTGGTCACAATGAGTAAAACAGCAGAAGCAGGGTTTTTCAACTTAAGAAAAAGTAAGAAAATAATAAATAAAAACAGCAACACAAAAGCTGGTCCTCTATCCACCCACCTAGGCAGAGAATGAAAACAAACAATGACAACTAATTAGTATTGGCCCTGGTACTGTTCTAAGAAGCCAAAAGTGAAACACCCACAAAAGAAAATGGTTCCTTGTTCACTGCATCGAGTTTGTTTTTAATTTTGAATGATGAATAAATAAGATTCAAAAGATTAAAGATAATACAGGAAATATGAACATGAAATGGGGTTGTAACAGGAGACTGTTTAAACTTGTCCTTAGTCCACAACCAAACTTGTAAAATTTCAAAGTGAAAAATTTAGAATGTTCCTCTGAGATTTTCCAAAGTGAATGTTTTACACTTCCCTTTATCAAGTGATTTGGCAGGATGAATCAAATTTTTAAAATAGGCGAAAAAAGGAAGGGAAATAATGTCCAACTATTCTGCATGACCTAACACAGCTAGGTTGAGTTTTGCCCTTGTCTTGAAGTGAAAATTCAGTTACGTCATGCAATCGCCTGGCAAACCTCACAAATAATTTACTTTCTGTTTTCTTTGTCAAGAAGCTGACAGACCATGGGCAGTACACAGAAGTCCTCTAAAAAGCTTTAACACTGGTTGTCTTTGGTAAGTGTGTCAAATGTATTTGACAAATTTATCACTTTCATCTCCATTAAAATCTCTATCTCTAATGTCCTCAACTGTTTGCACTTTGTTCCTCTTTGGTCTGACCCTTTCCCCTGTCCAGTTGAGAAACCGATAAGTCCAAGTGGAGATGAAATCTGAAACTTAAAGAACGGACACAAGGGCATAGAAGAGGAATTTATTCCATGGTCCCAGCAGAAGAGTCAGTTTGGAAGAAGAATAAATTTAAGGTGACATATTTGGGGATGGATTAATTGGGAGATGGTGTAAAAAAAAAAAATATATATATATATATATACGTATGTATATTTCAATTCCTTTTCCAGCTTAAAGTGAGAGGATACTAAATTAAATATAATTATTTGTATTTTGTGAACAGTAATAGCAGAGATTCCTTTTCTTTACGAAAGATGAAATAAGGGATAAAAACAATCTTATAAATGAAATGGCCTCACACAAACCCAGGCACCCAGTCAGTGCTCAATAAATATTGATCAGTGCTGCTAATCAGGAGAGAAACCAACTTACAACAAGCCCCAGGGGACTCCGGGGGAAATAGCAATGTCTTGTTTGCCAGATGGAGGCTGGGCCCCCCTCCAATGCTGTGCGAGTATAAAACAATACCAGTAGCGGCAGCAGTGAACCTAAACTTGGAATTCTTTCTGAAATTCAATCACAGCTGTGACCAAAGCACAACTCCTGGACTGTTGTCTATCCATAAGTGACAGTAGGCTCAGGTTTTACTCTCAATTCAGGTTAAATATCAAACTAATGGGGATGGGGATCTTATTCCCCATCCTAGTTATTCAGTACCACCATTTTGCCTCAGAGTTTTATCAACTTGTCCCTTCCCAGCTGTGAAAATCTTGGTTCTCCGCTATACTAGTTAGTTCCCCCTTGAGAGGACTTGTAGAAAACACTTATTTGTTTGTCGACATTTCTCTTTATTTTAACTCTTTTAGTAAATGATTCTCACTATTGGCAGACAAACAATTATTGAAGGCGTTGGTGAGGTTTTGCCCTTTGGAGTGAGTAGCAAGTGTAAGTTGCGCTCTGCTGCAGGAGGTGGGAAGAAATGATACTGAGCATAAGCTACAGCCATCGATCATTTTCATAAAGGAGAGACCCATTTTTCAGAAACAGAGGTAGTGTTTTGAATCTTGCCACCAACCCAGGTATGAAAGGGAGAAACTGGAATCAGCAGACTACACAGTGTGAACTATGAACCTGGCTCAAAGTGGACTCACCCAGAACGTAACTTTGAAGGATCAATTTGTCTTTGAGAAGTTCAGTTTCCACTGAAACTAGGAATACTGTATATTCCATGCTGTTATCACAGCTTAAGGGAAGGAAACAGTCATGGAAGTTTTAGAAAATTGTTAACACTTTGCACTGAAAAATAAGTAGGACTGTTGTGCAAAGAGCCACCTCATTTCAAGTCCAATGTAGTGTATGCTTGGCTACATCTCCTCTGAAAAGTTTGCTTCCGTGTAACAATTTTAGAACTACTTACAAATTCTCTTTATTGTCTATAGATTTCTATTCTGCATGTCCTCAATGCTGTTGGAGACTGTTTTCAATTCTAAGAAGCAACCAAGTACCAATAAATGTACCATCTGGTTTGAGGTTAAAAAAATGTGAAGCCACAAAGTAAAGATCAAAGCACAGATGCCTATAGGGACTGGGCAGATAAAGAAGCAGGCCAGATATACCTGTGCATGACAACATTGCAGGAGGGGTGTGGCCCACAGAGAGAACCAGAGCATTCACACTGAGGTACACAGCAGGGGTTGTGTTCCTAGCCCTCTATTACCATGTGAGATGCAGACACGACATTAGTAGAGAGGAAAAAATATCTTGACATTTCAATATCCAGTATTACTTTTCTATTTCTGCATAACAAATTACCATAAACTTTGTGGTTTAAAATAATCGAAGTTCATTCTTTCATGGTCCTAGAGGCCAGAAGTCCAAAATAAAGGTGTCTGTGGGGTTGGTTCCCTTTGACAATTCTGAGGGAGAAACCATTCTATGATTCTCTCTAGTTTCCAGTGACTGCCAGAAACTCTCAGTGGTCCTTGCCTTGGGGGCTGCATGACTCCAATCTCTGCCTCCTTCTTAGCAAGGCCTTCTTTTTGTCCTTGTCTCATTGCCTTCTTTGCCCACCTTTATTCAAAATGATCTCCTCTTGAGATCATTACCTTAATTATATGTGAAGACCCTATTTCCAAATAAGATCAGATTCTGAGGACACATTAAGTGGACACATCTTTTGGCAGCCACAATTCAACCCACTCTACTTGGCAACTTGGAACAATACAAATTGATTGTCTCACAGTTTCTGTGGGTCAAGAGTCTTACATGGATTAGTGAGTCTTCCTCTCTGCATCTCCCCAAGCTCAAATAAATGTGTTGGCCAGGACTACAATCTAATCTAGGTCCTCCATGTCCTCTTCCAAGTTCACTGGTGTTGGCTCAATTCCGTTCTTTAAGGGAGTATGACTGAGGTCCCATTTTTCGCTGGCTGTCATTCAGGAGTTGCTCTCAGCTCCTAGGTGCTGTTTGACATCATCTGTCATGCGGTCCTCTCTGCAACAGAGCAGTTTGCTAAGTCAAGGCCAATAGGAGACAGTGTGTAGCTTTGAATCTGTCTGACAGCTTCCGTCTTTGACCTCTAGACTGAGATTTAAAGGGTCTACTTAATTAGTTCAGGCTCACCCAGGATAAATCTTCCTTTTGATTAACTCAAAGTCAGCTGATTGGGGATCTTAATTCCATATGCCATGTAACATAATTTAATCCCAAGAGTGATATCCCATCATAATCATAAGCCCCTCACACTCAAAGTGAAAGGATTATACAGGTGTGTGCAGTTAGGGTGGGAATCTTGAGGGCCATCATAGACTTCCACCTTCCACAATGAGCTCCATTTAAAATAAAAATTAACTATATATATAAAACCAAAACCACAGGCACTATTTGTTCTGAGGTCTCAAAGGAAAGAGATAGGTTTTCCAAACTGGCTCTGAAAGTAGATCAGAAAGAGTGAAAGTATTTTTAAAAATGGTAGCCCCGTAGAAAGGATGCACGTCTACTTCCAATGGAGTTAGTATAAAGGAACTATAATTTTGGATACTGATTAGTTTTGTTTAAAATCATTCCTCTTTAAATACTTTTTGGTACAGTCTAATATGGAATATTACTGACATGCAGTATGTCCATGATACATTATTGGGTGAAAAAGCTAGCCAGAGACACTCTGCATTGCATGACCCCATGCTGACCCCACCCAAAATAATAACACAGCCCTGCACACACACACACACACACACACACACATATTACATGTGCACATGTGCATGTGTGGGTGGGTAGGTGAGTATAGGAAAAAAGCAGCACTAGAAAGATACATGTCACACTGATAGCAGTGACCAGCCCTAAGAAGCAGGGGCAGGAAAAGAAGAGGTATTGTGATGGGGGAAGACACGAACACTGTACTTTATAAACTTTGGTATCATTTCAAATGTCTACAATGAGCAAAGTTGATTTTATACATTTAAAAGAAATGTTTAGAGTCAGTGTCCTTCATTTATGAAGCCCCCAGCTGCTGTGCCACAGATGCAGAAGGGTGGCACTGATGAGTAACGGAGGGTGAGAGCAACACCAAGATGGCCAGTGACCTCAAGTGGCTGTATGGGCTCTGCCTCTCCCCTCCACTCTACCTTTCACCAGGCTTCCTCCATCGGGAAAGGAAGGAAGGAAGGAGGGAGGGAGGAAGGCAGGCAGGCACCGTGGGTGCTATGTTCACTGGGGATGGGATGCCCCAAAGGCCGAGATATAGGATTAATCAATCCTTCCTGAAAATTCCTCCCTTTGCTGGAAATAAAAGCCTGGTTGGCCACTGGCGCCTGCTCCCTGGATTACCTCATAATCCTGAGAACACAAAAGAGGATTATGAATGGTGAAAATTCTAAAGACCTCTGGAAACCTGATGGGTCATTGAACAGTATTTGAAAAAATAATGGCCTTTAAGTTACAACTATATACTAAGACTTAATAACTAACTGCAACCTCACTAATCACCATGATTTTATCGACAAAAATCTTAAACAGAAAATCAATTTTCTTGTTCAAGGCAGAGAGTTTGTTTAATTAGAATCAGCATTTAACAAGGAATAAACATTAACATCTTATGCAGGACCATCATTTTTTTAAAGCCAAGCCAAATGAGTTGAGTGTATTAAATTCCCTTCTAAAGGGGAAAAAAAAAAAATCAGAAGAGGGACACTTTTGTCCTTAAGCATCTTGATCATTGAAGAGCTGAACCCTTCCCTGGGATAGTTTGGAGTGTCTGTGTCCATCAGCCAGGCCTAGGGGCGCATTTGTAAGGCCTTGCCTCTCCCCAGTGGGGGGGCGCTCTATTGCACCACGGCACAGCGCTCCCCACCCCACCAGAAATGCAGAGACGAACAATGTGGCCAGAGAAGATGTCTCCAGAGTTCATATTTGCCCTTTGAATATAAATGAGATTGGCAAATATTTTAAGAGGAATAAATTCTTAACATAGGTTCCAGAAAGGAAAGGCAAACCAGACACTGTGAGGGTATTTACAAAGTGGGCAAGTTCGCATAAAACCCAGTGTCAAACACTAAGAACTCAAAGGGAATGGCCTTTCCTCTTGGAGGCTGCAGAGACGGAAGGAACTCAGAAAGATTCAGCTGCCACTTAGGTGCTATTCTGGAGAGTTCCCTGCAGAGGGGCCCCTCCATCACCGCACCTATGGCACCTCTGACACTGTATCTATTTAAAGTTCTGGACCTATCAAGAAATTTCACAAAAACTCTCCAGTAAATATATTCAGTTAGGTACTTTATAGAGAAGCTATGGCTAGTACAAATCTAAGCAACTGTACTACAAAGAAAAGGCCAAGGTCACACAACACGGGCTAGAATTAGCCATGAGCAAGAAGCATGAAGGTTTTGTTTGCAGAACACAATGCGGAACAACAGCTCCTCATTTTTGTGACTGATATGACCAATTTTAATACATGCAAGTCTCCGTGAGCCAAATTAACCATACATTTTCCAGTTTCTTGTATCACTTTGCTGTGTGCCGCCAAGGCCTGAAAGACAGCGAGTTAATCTGTATATTCTTCTCTTGCCAAGTGTGATTAATTGATGTAATATGTCAATCCCTTTATGAAAATGCTAAAAATGCATCTTAATTTATATCCACATATATTGTAGATAAATGTTTTCAGAAGGAATGATCTCACCGGGGGGCAGCTGTGGACAGCAGTTTCATCACAGTCCAGTTTAGGAGATACTTATTACACTTAGTACTCAAAAGACACTATGCTTTGTTCTACGGAGGAAATAAACTCCTTCCTGCTCTCAAAGAGCTTAAAATCTAGTAGAAAAGATCAGCTTTGCCCCCTCCAAATCTGTCATCTGCATCCTCCTGTCTTCTTGATCTCAGTAAATGGAACTGTCCACTATGTTACCAAAGCCAAAAATTTAGAAATCATCTTTTATTCCCTCTTCTTCACTCCCCACATCCGTTTCCTCAGCAAATCTTTTAGATTCTAACTCGAAAATATATCATGAATATTCCTGCTGTCACTTTCTACATCATCACCCATTTTTTACCTATTGCTAAAAACTAAATTACTCCAAAAGGTAGTTGCATAGAACAACCTTTTTTTATTTTTTTATTTTTTTTAAGCTCCTCTAGGGAAAACAACCACTTTTTAAAAAATGCTCACAGAGTCTGTGAACCAGGAATTCAGACAGGGCAGTGTGGAGACAGCTTGTCTTTGTTTACGACACCTAAGCTTCAGCTGGAAGACTTGAAGGCCTGGAGGGTGATGCTGGCTCGCGGCTGGAAGCCTCAGTTCCTCTCCACACGGGGCTTTCCGTATGGTTTCTCCACATAAGATACGTTGGGTTTCCTCACAGCATGGCAGCCGACTTCCCGTGGAATGACTGCCACAAAGAGAGACAGCAAGAAGGAGGTTGTATCCTTTCCATTGTCTAGCCTGCAAGGTCATGGCATCACTTCTCCCCTACTCCACTGTTTGGAGCAGTTGTAAGTCCTTGTTTAGTTCAAATGGAGAGAACATTGACGCCTCCTCTCCATGGAATGAAGGGCAAAGACGTGTGATGGAAGACATTGTCTTTGCCATTTGTGTGGAAATACAATATGCCATATCTGGACTACTAGTTAGCCTTCTAACTAATCATCCCCATTATACTTGCTCTCGCCTAATCCATCTTCCCCACCAAAGACAGAGTGATCGTTCCTTTCCTATTACAACATTTGAAATGGAAGCTGTTCCCTCTTCATCTAGTGCCCATGGGTGGCTTTCCATGGCACTCAAAATAAAATCCAAACTTCTCGCTCTGGACCCCAAAGCCCTATATGCTCCCCATTGCTTTATGCACAAATCATCTTTCATTTCCTCAGGTGCTCCAAGCTTTCCTCCTCCTCAGGGCTTTTGTACACCTTCGCCTCTGCTTGAAATGTTCTTCCTCTGCTCTTCCCAAAGCTGTATTCTTCTGATCCCTGCCTCTCACCTTCAGTCTCGCCCTCTCAGGGAGGCCTTCCCTGCCCAGATATCAGAAGTACCTCAGCCTCTGTGATAGCTCTAATACGAGCCCCTGATTGTCTGTTTGTTTCCATAGCATTTTGTACAATATACAATTTATTTCTTTGCTTCTTTTCTTCTCTCTCTCCTTCTCCCTCTCTCCCTCTTTCTATGTTTTGGTCTACTCCTACCATGAAAATATAGAGTCCATCAAGTTGTTCTCTATCACAGTCTAATATCAACCCTGCGCCTGGCACATAGTAGGTGCTCAAGAAATATCTATGAATAAATCTGCTTCTGAATGCCCCATGTTCTGATAAATGAGGTCCTGCCTTCCTGGCCTTTAGTTTGATAGGGCTATTATAGAAGCACAGGAAAAAACCTGGTTAAGTTAGCCACATAGCACTGAAATTGGAGTATGAAAACTTCCAAAGAATGTGTTGAGTTTAACAAATGCCTTATTACTTTTTTTTTAAAAAAAATCACAGAACCTGGAGTATAATAAATTCTAGTGGGAGGCCCTGGATTTGGCAGTTAGTTGTGGTAGGTAATTATGGTAGATTTTGGAACACATTTGCTGACAGCATGGCTCTGGGTAAGGTTTCTCTGTGAGCACAGATCTGTATTGACATGTGGGACGCTAATTCTCACAGCTCTCTGCCCCCGAGGTACCCCGCACATCGCTAAGATGGCACTAGCATAGCACATTGTTTTATAACTTTTTATTTGTCCATCTTCCACACTAGACTATGAACTCTTTGAAGCCAGGTATTTTTTTTTTCCTTTTCATTTTATTCAGCTCTGTAGTCCTAGTAACTAGCGTAAGTCTGACCCATTGGAAAAAATTCATTATATGTTTGTTGTGTGTATGTGTGTGTTTCTTTTTAATAACCAGGGGGAAATTGTCTCTAAAACTATAACTAAACTGCTTTTTCTAGGTGAGATCAGTAACACCTATGTCATTACTAGGCATCCAATGAAATAAGGGCCCAGGAAAACTCTTGCCCTCAGGGTTGTTTAAATTTAGGTGGATTTTAATCCTTGCCAATCCTTGCCAATCACTGCAATCAGTTCCTCAGACATAATACACTTTGTAATCATTCAGTGTGTTCTTATTCTTTTAAAATTTTAGATTCTATAGATTTTCTGGGTATTTCCTCCAGAGATTAATTTGTTTTCCTCTTAAAAAATGAAATGTTTTGAATGCATCAGCAAAAATATACAATAAGTAAAACACTAGTGTACTCACTACCCAGGTGTATCAAATCACCTTTGCTTCTTATTTTTTAGACATTAACACTATATACATATATACACAGACACACATATATAATTGAATGTCCTCATGTATCTTTTCCAGTGACTTCTCCCTCTTCCTAACATTTTATGGATATTTTTGTACCTTTCTTATATGCTTCTGTTCCATAAGCATTATAGATTACTATTTTGGTGGTTTAAATCTTCATATTAATAACACATCATATATATTTATGTAATTCACACTTATTGTCCATTCATTTAATTTATTTATTCAACTAACATCTATTGACATTCTACTATGACCCAAATAAGGTGCTAAAGATATAACAGTGAACATCAACAATAAACTCCTGCCTTCATGGCATATTCAAGAAGGGATAGACAGAAAATGTACAAATAAATAACACCTTATTCTAACCTAGTATGTTAGTGTCAGATAGTGATAGTGAAAAATCAAGCAGGATAAAGAAGACCTAGTACTCGGGGAGAATGTCATTCAATGGTTGTTATTATATAGATATTTCAGGAAAGACTCTACTGATGAGGTATTGGGCACAACCTGAAGGCCCTGAGAGTGTGAGCCAAGAAGATGACAGGGGGAATAAAATTTGAAGAAGAGAATACATCAAGTGCAAAGGCCTTGAGGTAGGAAATTTCCTGGAATGGTTGGCAAACCACAGAGATATATTGCATTTGGAGCAAGGAGCTACATCATGAAAGGACTTGGAGCTATTGAAAGGATGTGGCTCTTCCTTTGAGTGAAGTGGGACAAGCTTTAAGTGACTTCTGGGAGAAGTAACGTGACAACCCTTACATTGTAACTGTATTAGTGTGGCTGCCATGTAGGAAGCAGACCACTGAAGGGCAATGGCAAAAATCATGGAGACCAGCTAGGAGGCCGTTTCAGTAATTCAAGCAAAAAATGCCGGTGGCTGATGAGCAATGGTCAGATTCTGGATATATTTTTAAAGAAGAGCTGACAAAATGGATGATGATTGGATGTGAGGTGTGAAAAACAGAGGAGTCAAGAGTTCCTGCAAGGTTTGGGACTTGAACAACTAGATAGAGGGAGTTTGCATTAACTGAGACGGGAAAGACTGAGAGAAAAGTTGGATTCAGAGAGAAAGGCTTGGAAATTGGTTTTAAACATGTTAAATTTGATATGTCTGTTAAACATCCAGGGGGAGTGTTCAGTGGCAAGTTATACATATACATATATATATATATATATATATATATATATAGAGAGAGAGAGAGAGAGAGAGAGAGAGAGAGAGAGAGAGAGAGAGAGAGAGACAGATTATATATATTCCAATCTGGAGTTCAGAAGGAGGTCTGATCAAGATATATAAAACTGGATATCAACCCCAGTGAGACAGTGTGTAAAACCATGAGACTGAGTGAGATCACCTAAGAAACAGAAAAGGCCTGGGGGTGGAGCCCCAGTGTATTCCACTGTTTAGAGTTTGGGGAGATAAGAAAGAATCAGCAAAGGAGATAAAGAAGAATTAGCCAGTGATGTAGGAGGAAAACTGAGAGGATAGTGTTCTAGAAAGTAATTGAGAAAAATGATTCAAAAAAAGGGAGCGATCAACTGTACTGCATTCTGATGGTAAGTCAAATAAAATAATATCTAAAACTGACAGTTGAAATAAGCCATGTGGAGTTTATTGAAGATTTTTGACAAGAGCTCTTTCAGTGGAGTGGTGAGGAAAAGTATTGGCGAGGGTGGGTTCAAAATAGAAAGGAAAATTTGTGGTAGGGGAGGGCTGTATAATTCAGCACTTTTCTTCTTATCTTGGAAAAATACATTTTCTGAAGGTAAGGGGCTCACCCTAAATTATAAAAGCCGCATCACTTCCTCTCAGGTGTGGTAACTGGAATGAACAAGGCTGCTGGAAGTGGCTTCTTGGATGTGATTAGTTCATAATATTAGTGGCGATGGAACTAGATAAAGGTGAGTCGTATTTCCCAGAAACGGCCTAACTGTATAGAAACAAAAGGTGAACAGACTTCAGGGTTCTGTTTCCTAGAAAACTACTGTGACCCTATTCAACTCCTCGCAGGAAATTTCTGCAAATAGTTATTATTCCAGGAAAATACAATTCATCCAATGACCAGTAATAAAAAATTATATGACACTATCAATATAAGGATTAGAAAAAAATAGACAAAAGCATCAAAAGTTATCAGCAGGTGAAGAACACATTAAAATGTAGTGCCATGGGCTCAGCCAAATTGTCCCTAAGGATTTTGCCATAGAAATGTTCAAACTTGATGAAGTAATTTTATCTCTGAAGGAATATTACAAGACAGAAATACAAAATCTAAGGAAAAAGATGATGTAAAAATAAGAGATAAAGTGTGATCAGGCAGAACTCAGCAATGAAGAAAAAGAAAAATATAGAACTAAAGGGCAATTGAAAATGACGCAAAACAGATTATACACAAGGGAGCATGGTAAGAAACAGATACCAGAAACGAGAAAAGCAATCAAACAAAAACAGAAATTGAGTTAAAAAAGGTTACAGAGAAAATGTTTGTAACAAAACGCAGGCAAAAGATATCCAAGATACAAATCTCTGAAGAAGAAAAGCAAAACAGTGGCACAAAACAAATACTGCAAAAATATAATTCAAGAAAACTTTCCTGAAGTAAAAGAATCCTTGAATAAATATTTTAAAAACAGATTTCACATATACTCACAATAAACAGGTGGAGCTATAATGAAAAAAAAAAAGACTCATTTTCATGAACAGTAAAAAATAAAATAAAATACCCAGGAATAAAAGAAAATATGTAAGATTATACAAAAGAAACTTGCCACAAAAATATGCAAAACCATATGAAATAAATTGTTTCTTAAATGAATAACGGCAAGCTCTTGAATAAGAAACTCAATGTTACAAAATTTATGAATGTAACAGTTTCTTGATAAAAATGCCAATGGTTTATAATGTCACCTCTGTAATGTATTAAGCGTCCATATGCAGCGATTCTATTCCTGGATCTCATTTTGTCCCCTTGGCTTGTTTGTCTGTCTCTGCCCCAATACACACCCTTGTAATTTCTGTAGCTTACTAAGTTTTGTTGTCTGGTGGGACCTGCTCCTCCCACCTTGTTCTTCCTCAGATTTGCCTTCTTATTCTTGGCCTTTTGCTCCTGTATGTTAACTTTAGAAATAGCTTGTCTAGTTCCAGAAAACATTCTGTTTAGATTTTGACTGAACTCCTAATAGTTACTATTGGTTTATTCATTTTTTTCAACTCTTGAATTAGCTTTAGTCATTGACAAAAATAGAAGCAAAAATAATAAAAATTAGTATTTATCAAGCACTTAATATTTGCTTGGTGGTGTTCTATGCATGTTACAACCATAACTATTTTAATCTTTATATCAACTTTACGAGGTGCTATGATTATCCAACATTTTCCAAATGGAAAAACTGAGAGTTTAAGTAATTTGCTCAAGATCACACCAGGAGTAAGCGGTGAGACCAGACCCAGGCAATATAACTTAGAGGCTGCACTTTTAATCACTATACTATGCTGCATCTACGGGGAAAAAAAATTTTTTTCTAGAAAATGACACTTTTCCCTAAGTTTACAAATTTGCTGAAATAAAGTCATTCGTGGTATTTTCTTAGGATTTTTAAGGCTACAGTGCATTTGCACTTGCCCCCTTTCTGTTCCTAATCTTATTTATTCGTGCCTTTTTTCTTTTTTAGATCAGTCTTACTCAAAGTTTGTCCATTTTATTCATCTTTTCAGACAATCAGCTTCTGGTTTTGCTAACCTTTGCTATTATTTCTTCGTTGTCTACTTTATTTTATAAAATATACTCTTATCTTTATTATTGTCTTCCTTTAACTTTCACTTACTTTGATGTTCTCTTTGTATCTTCTTAAACTGAAAATTTAACTCTTTTTTATTCTTCTTTTTAAGTAAATACACTTAAAATTGTACATTAATGACAAATATGGCTTAAATTGCATCCCAAAAGTTTTTGATATGTAGTAGTTTTATTGTCATTAGGTGAATTCCCTAATTTGCATTTTATTTCCTCTTTTAACCGTTGTGTAGATGTTTAAATTACAAAATATATATGGGCTGAAGGAGATATTTTTTACTCTTGTTTTCTAGTGATCAGAAAATGTAATATACTATTGTTTCTTGGAATTGTGTTGTGACTGCTATTTTTAAGTAGTACGTAGTCAAGTTTTATAAGTACTCCATTTGTACTTAAAGTATGTATATTCCACGTTGTGAGTCATTTGTAATGTATCTGTTATATCAAGCCTATTAATTGGACATTCTTGTACAAGTCTTTTTGTAGACCCGTGTTTTCGTTTCCTTTTGGTAAATCCTAGGAGTAGGATTTCTGGGTCATAGTATATTTGTATGCCCAGCTTTATAAGAAACTGCCACTGTTTTTTCAATGTGGCTGTGCCATTTTACATTCCCACCAGCAATGCATGAGATTTCCAGTTGTTCTACATCCTCCTCAGCACCTCTTATTGTCATTCTTGTAATTTTAGTAAGTTGCAGTTCATTGAGATTTTCATTTCCCTCTTCCTTGCTAATGATATTGAACATCTTTTCATATGCTTATTGGCCATTTATATCTGTTGAAGTTTTTCATGCATTTTCATTGAGTTGTCTATATTAGATTATAAGAGTTCTTTATATGTTCAGGATAGAGGTACTTTTCTCCTGGTCTGTGCTAGAATTTTTATTTTCTTAATGGTATATTAATATATAATATTTTTTTTGATGAGCATAAGTTTTTAATTTTTATAAAGTACAGTTTATAAACGTTGATAAATCTTTGTCTACCCCTGGGTTGCAAATTATTCTCTAGCATTTTCTTCTATAAATTTTATGGTTTAACTTTTAAATATATATCTGTGATTCATTTTTAATTAATCCTGGAGTGAGGCAGTTAGCAATAGGAGATCTTCCTCCTACCAGTCTGTCTACAAGGTGCAACACGGGGAATCTAGTTACCTTGAAATTTGAGTTATCCCATAGACAAAATATGAAGAAAATAACTTGTTATATGGAAATAGGTTTAAAAAAACCAAAACGATCATATTAGCTAATGCAATTATTATTGCTGCTGCACATTTTTTCAAAATATCACATCAAATCTTGGTATCTTTCAAAGCAATTCAAATGCTACCTCTCCCATGAATTTTTCTTTGATTGACAGATTCAGGAAAGGAGGAATGACACCTTTCTCTAAACTCGCCAAACAATTTCTCCCTGTTTCTTCAGGCACATCTCTTTTTCTACCTTGCAGCAAGGTTATTTGATAATTGTCCTATTTCCCCTACAGAAGAAAAGCTCCTTGAGGGCAGGACCCTTGTATTATTTATTTTGTAACCTTGAGGACCTGGCAGACAGTGTGTTCTGTCTATTTTTGTTAGCTATATGGATATACTGGCTACTGGTAGTCTATGGATGGCAACAGGTATGTTCTTGAGGGAAAACAAATCTTCATTTCATTCTGTATTTCACCATTCAACTTCTCTTACTGATATTTCTAAACAAGAAAATAATTCAGTTTATCAATCACAGAGATAACTTCTGAGTATTTAGAGCCAGTTACTCATAGGTAGTATTTAGGAATGAATAGAAAATGGCCATATGGCTGTGTGAACTAGGAGTCAGCTTTTATTGCCTATATAGCTTTTGTCTCCCCATCACACACATACCTTTGGAAATCATGGTAGTTAATAGCCACTACTTAATAAACATTTACCATCAATCAAGCATAGTTCTAAGTGTTCTATGCATATTATCTCCCCTTCAATCCTCACAACAATCTTGTGAAGTAAATAATATCATAATCCCCATTTACTCCTGAGAAAACTGATGCTTAAAAGAGATTAAATAATAAACCCACAGTCACGCAGCCAGTGGGTGGTAGAGTCTGAATTTGAACTTGGCCATCTAACTGCAGAATCTGTGCTCTTGACCATTATCCAAGAAGGCCTCCCATTGGCATTGATCTTCAGTCCTGCCTGGGAGCTGGAGCCTGAGTATTTGGGGACATCTTGCTCTAGTTGTATGGTTCTTTCCCATGGGCTTGATTTTGCCCTAAGTAGTTGGACAAAAGTGTGCTGTCCCAGAGTAAAGCATACCAGTGCTCCCAGGAGGAGGCATCAGAGAAAGACACCCTGAGTTTAACTGGCCTGACACCCTTCTCCAGGGAAGACCTGAGAAACTGAGCCCAAGGGCAGGTGTATACTTGTTTACTGTGTAAGCAAGAGTAGAAGAATGTCTAATGTACAGTGGAATCTTGTACAGAATAAATAATAGCTTTGAGGAAAAAAGAAAAAAAAACCACCACAATTTCCAATGGTATGTGCGTAAGGGGGAGATATTAATAAAAGGTACATATTCTTTTATCTCCCCTTCGTAGCTACCTGGCAATTTTAGCTACATACGCTAAAATTAGGCCTGCTAGGTAACTATTCCACTGTTTTCATTTAATCACATATAAGATTTTAAATATCCAGTACACATATTTGGTTATGTGAAAATAGTTTCTTCTAAATGAAAATTAAAATTATTGAGGTATACTCCAGTTAGGTTACCTTCTCTACTGAAAAAAAAAATAGCAAAATATTTGTATAAAATAAATCCTATAATATCTATTTTTCTGTGTTCAATTCTGAACTCTACTCCCTCACTGAAACAATCCTGACACTTTCATGGTATAAATTTCCCTTAAAGTTAGCCTATCATGGGCTTCTCAGATTCAGAGACTATTTTTCTTTGTGACTTCCAGACATAAGTTATAACTCAGAGTGCAGAAAGCAAGGCGGTTGCTATCTCAAACTGCAGGTTGAAGACAGCCATCAAATATGTGTTTATTAGAAAATCTCTTTACTGTCTTATTCCTTGGATCTGTAGATCCAAGGGAGAGAAATAAGAGAAAGATACTTTCAACTTGACATCCCAAATTGGATAGAAGATCGTTTGTCTTAATGAAAAAAACAAAAAAAAAGGACCTGATACTTGACATTATTTATTGCTAAGGGCATTTGAATCATTTGGGAAAATATACACATCTATTATTCAATAATGGTGTATTTGAATATATTACATACACACACAAAATCCATCTATGGAGAATGCAGTTGCCTGTAATAGGTATCTACTCTGCAAAGAGTTCGGGTGCTCTGGTATGTCCCATTGCATGTTTATGCCTGGTGCAACCAATGGGCTGCCTGTATTATTGATTTTGATATTATTAGGCTTGATGATAGTATTGCCCAGATGCAATTAATGGGTTTATGAAGATGTTGAATCATGAGAATATTTGTAGCTGCAACTAGTTGGCGCTATGAGAAGAGTTTAAAAGCCAGTTGCAGTTCCTAAGATCCAACTGGGTATACAAGACACCAGAGATTCATCTACAGATCTCAGTGGGAATTTCTCCATGAGCTTGGTGGAACATGGAGTGTGTTGTTGAACAGCAGCTCAGAATGTCAGATCAGGAAAAATTGAATCACAATAGATGGCTTTAACTATAGGAAATTCAGATCCCTTAGTTTATATATAAGTAAACAGGGAAAAATTTAGTGTTTGCCTATATTGCCACAGTACATGACTAAACTGTAAAAGATTATTATAATAGGTTTCTTACTTAGGGCCAGGCTACAATTTAGAAAATTATAGGTAGATGACACGTTCTTGGTTGTTAATTGACTAACATTCCATCTGGAGGCTTTTCCATAATAGATGTCCCTAAGGGTTACAGCTTTTTTTGAACATGTCTAACAGCTTCTCCAGTTCTTCTCTTTACTAGAAAACATCCTATGGAAAAAAAAATGGATGTCCCTAGAGAACACTGCTTTTTTTTTTTTTTATCTTTATTTCCCTATTAAACTAAATAGTTATTAACCTGAGTTCTTTCATTATTGACTCCACCATTCATCCTAGATCATTAAGTATATTTGGTTACATGCTGACTAGACTAACACCACCATTGGGAATAGACAATGAACAATATTAGGAGAAAGGAGAAATTAAAAAAAAAAGCTACAGGTTTCAAATCCAGATTCCTAAGAATTTTAAATAAAATTTTTTTAAGTAATTGGAGTAACATATGCTTATTACAGACAAACTAGAAACTAATAAAAAATATTTAAAAGAAAATAAAATCACCCATAAATCCACCACCCCGAATAGATTCTTTATATTTTAATGTATTTCCTTCTGCTTAATTTTAAGTATTTTTACATGGCCAAAATGACATAAGTTATTCAATGTTGTGACATTTATGTCATTTAAAATTGTAACATATAAACCAAAAAGTTTTTATGAATATAATTCATAATTATAAGCTATTATTATATTCTATGGATATAGTTTAATTTGCCCATCATATTTATTTTTGGGGGGACACTAATTTTTTCCAGATTACTTTTAGTATTATCAATTTAGCAGAACATCAGATAAAAGGGGTTGTTTATCATGAATTTGCAGGAAGGAATGAGACTAAAATACCGCTCTAGAAAAAAGATTGTTCTTGTATTTGAATGAAACATTTAAAAAGTCCTTCAGTTTAAAAGATTAAATAGGTCCAGGTCAAAGTTTAGATGAGGATGTCAAAATTAAGGAATTGAAACAATTCTGCAACATAAAGTGAAAGTGTATTTCCACTGAAGGAAGAGGATTTCTAAATAAAAAATTGTTTGCAGCATCTTTGTGTTGTCCTCAGAGAAGAGTTGAGGCTGGGAGAGGAGAGACATGAGGCTGGAGTAGCCAGGACGCAGGGAAACCAGGAAATGGGCAGGAGGCCTTGGAAGGAGAGACCAGTGCCCACTGACATGGCAGTGGTCTGGAGCCCAAGAAGAGACTTAGCCAGGAGAGGACTTTCTGGGACAGCCAACAAAATCTACCACCACGGATGGGGCTCGTCCATTTTTAAGTTATTGCGATCCTGTGCTATCAATCCTTTCCACCATTCCTTAGGCGAACACTGGAACAATGATGGAAATGGACCAGCAAGGTTTATGTGACATAGACAGAGATGAGATGTCACAGGGATTCAGCAAGGGCCTGGCACAGGATTTTGGAGCAAGTTATAACAGAGCTAATCAAGGTAATATAAATATCTCTTGTCTCCACCCCATTCTCATACTTTTAGGCATTTTGAAAAGTCACTGGGCTTTCTGCAGTTAATGTGTGAGAGAGCTTGGCTAATTCAGCCCGTATATTAAAAGCAAAGGGTAACTCCAGATAGTTGGAGGACCTGGGGATCTTCGACAAAGTCAACATACTGATATTGATTCTATATCTGATACTATTTCCTTGTGTGACAGTCTAAAAAGAGAAATGACTAATTCAAGAGCTATGGTTTTAAGATTCTTATAGCACATTGCCAAGTTACCTTCAAAATGCTTGCACCAATTTATAATCCCACACCACTGGACAAGCATGACTAAAAATATTGAACATTTTAACTAAAATAGGAAAGAGTGGTGTTGTCAACAATGACATCAGGATCAATCTAGAGATTTTCTAGGTGTTTATATCTCTTGTTTAAACTGACAAGGTGCTAAATCAGAACATTAACGAAACATAATTATTTCTTAATGGAGGGCTTCAATGTCTCATGAAAGAGTGAAACACCCATCACCTAAAATGAATAATGAGGAGGAAAAAAAGAAGTCTTTCTTCTCTTGACCAGTAATGTTTTTAGTTCACCACATTTCATACCTTCTGGTTCTACCTTCGTAGTGAGTAATGAACATATAAATTGTATTCTTGCTCTTTGCAATTCACTGCTGTCTGTCCTCTCTTTCCCAGGCTGTGGATCTATAGAAAAAATCTGACAGCTGGACATTCTTAAGAAATCACATAATTAAAAGAAGCAAATAAAACACTTTGATTATGAGCCATAAATTTACCCAGAAATGAATGCTTTAGAAAATAATACACTGGCTTGCTATTTTCTTCATGGGTGTAAACATCAGTGATATCCTGCTAACTGCTTTATGAAAATACCCGTGGCAGAAAAACAGATGGTAGTAGTATGACCATGTAACTTCCACAAGATAGTAAGATTTATCTACTCTTTTTAATCCACACTGTTCTTTTCACCAGGACTAAATCCACATATTCTAAAGCCTACGATTTTCACTGGTGTTTAAAAGGTAAGAAATATGTGTTTGGTCAGTCTGGTGATAGGGTGGCAACTCAGACTAAGAGAGGTTTTACTCACATTTGATTGAAAAGGTTCTGTTTCTCCCACATGCTCCTACACAGAGCAGCTTTTAGAGAAAAACCCAAACACATTAAAAAAAAAAAAAATCAATGTCTAAATAGAAGGAAAAAAAATAACAAGAAAACAGTATTTTTTTTTTTTTTGGAAACCAATTTTTATTTTGGTCAAAATCTGTATAGCAATACAAGATAATATAAACAGTTTTGTTTTAGCAAGAACAATTGTCAAAAGCTTAGCAACTTTGAACATTCTTAAATCATTTCAATTCCCTGAGGCTTTTATAAGTTTTGATTGTTCAGAGATAAGAAAGATCTGGCTCAACTCTAGAGACATTTGGTGATTTGTATTTTGTTTTGTGTCTGAATGATAGATGTGTGAACATGGGTGGTTACTACAAGTCCCTAATCATGCATTTGGACACATGAATGGGATTTAACAAATTGTCTCACACAGGATGGGCAAATTCCCATGATGCCAATCCCGTAATCAAGTTTCCCAGGATGCCAGTGCACAGCTGTGCTTTGACCCACCTCTGCATATGCAGAAATTGAGGTTACTCCATGAAGGAAATGGGAAACCTGATGAGTTGACTCTCTGAATCCCCTTTGGGTCTGGGATTAAGCAACAAAGGAAGTGATCCAGATAATTTTGTGTATCTGTGGATTTTTGTTTCTTAATATACCTCTTCCTTCCACTTACCTCTTCCAAATGTCATTCAACCTCCTCGTTTCTTTGATATTCAGACCCTTCAAATGTCATTTACACAAGCAAAGGCTGCCTTCTTCATTGAAAAACAAATGTCCTTATGAACCTGTTTAAAGTCAGAGGGCAGAAGGATCCCCAGGTTATGTAGTTTGATAAATTGTCATTTTCCCTTCTCAAGGAAGACGTGCCCAAAATTTATCTATATAGAAATGTCTTCTGCTTCTAGCTTCCCATTGCTGCTTTATACAAAACTTAATAAAGAGAACTACTCTCAGGTAATTTAACTCTCCAGCCCACAAAAGTTGACTATTTAGATTTTTTTAATGCCATTACATTCTCCCATAATCCTCTTCTAAATCCAGCTTCGTGGTATATTTCTGAAAAAGATGAGGACATCCACATTTCCAAAGGCAGGAAAGTTGTAAACAGGACAGTAGGAGATCGTAGAATTATGATTTTTAGCTACACGTTTTTTCAGAGTACCTCAAACAGAAAATACTTTATTCTCTTATTTGCATATTGTCCATTCTAAATAATTCAGTGTTTTACCTCTGATGTGCCCGCTCAATGTTGGACGCCTTCATTGAAGCATTTAAACTGATAAAAGTGAATACAACCATGAGGGCAATTCCTTTAAGTTGCTCTGACATTTTTGCCTTGGGAGGAGGAAATGGCAGACATCAGGGGTTAAGGTAATACGCTATGACCTAGAAAGATAGGCTACTTGGGTAAGCCTGCCAGCTTTAGAATGTGTGGCACAGGTGCCAGTACAGTAAATACATTTGGTTCCAATTTCCTTGCATATGTTTCCGTCTGTCTGAGTCTCAGGTGATCTTCAGCACAATACTGGAGGTGCCAAGGAAATAATAAAAGTGCAAAGCGTGGAAGGACCAACACCCAGCAACAACA
>RJWJ010015427.1:0-36218 GCA_004363605.1 Indri indri | reverse complement strand
TTTTTTTTTTTTGAGACAGAGTCTCACTCTGTTGCCCGGGCTAGAGTGCCGTGGTGTCAGCCTAGCTCACAGCAACCTCAGACTCCTGGGCTCAAGCAATCCTACTGCCTCAGCCTCCCAAGTATCTGCGACTACAGGCATGTGCCACCATGCCCGGCTAATTTTTTCTATATATTTTTAGCTGTCCAATTAATTTCTCTCTATTTTTGGTAGAGACGGGGTCTTGCTCTTCCTCAGGCTGGTCTCGAACTCCTGAGCTCAAAGGATCCACCGTCTCGGCCTCCCAGAGTGCTAGGATTACAGGCGTGAGCCACCGTGCCTGGCCCACAACTGCCTTTAAAGTCTAATAAATTTTATTGTTGGCTGGGTGTGGTGGCTCACGCTTATAATACCAGCACTTTGGGAGGCCAAAGCAGGAGGATAGGTTCAGGTCAAGAGTTTGAGACCAGCCTGGGCAACATAGTGAGACCCTGTCTCTATCCACATTAAAAAATTAGCTGGGCATGGTGGCATGCACCTGTAGTCCTAGCTACTCAGGAGGCTGAAGCAGGAGGATCCCTTGAGCCCAGGAGATCAAGGCTGCAGTGAACTCTGATCTCACCACTGAACTCCAGCCTAGGGGACAGAGTGAACCCTGTCTAAAAATTTTATTGCTTAACTGTTAGTTATGTGATAACATAAAGAAAAAACATATTTTAATTTTCATTATGCATTGGGTCCAGATCATGTAGCAATTGGTAGCTCCTTGGATTTTTATTTCCTGTGACCTGAGTAGGGCAAGCAGAGACATGGCTGGTTTTACATGTACACACAGTAGGCCACCAGCACACCATGGCGGAGGGATCCCGAAAGATCTTCCTTGGATGTCATCTGGAATGACACAATTTCAGGATTGGCAGGAACCTTAAAAGGATCACCTAGTTCAACCAAACACCCTTTTAACTCATGAATGGCGTTTACTATTTATTTGTTGGATGGACATTCAGCCAGTCTGGTGTCCCTCCTCAATTGTCCCATTGAAACTGCTCTCAATTAGTTCACCAATGACTTTTTGACTAAACACTGGTCCTGTCAGTCCTCATTTTACCTAGCATTTCTTAGGTAGTTGACATTACTAAATGTTTTTCAAGCCCTTGTCTTCTGTGACATACTTTGTTTCCAGTTTTCCTCCTATATCTTTGATCAGTGGTTTTCAATCAGGACCAGTAGTTTTTTTCCCCCCACAGAAGACATTTGGGAACATCTGTAGACATTTTTGGTTCTATAAGAGTGGGGAGAGTGCTACTGGCTTCTAATGAGTAGAAGCCAGGGATGTTGCTAAATGAATGCCCAGGACAGCCCCAGCAACAAAGAATTATTGGGACCCGAATGTCAATTGTGCTGAGGTTGATACACCATGATCTTTGATCACTTTCTCTGTCTCCTTCATGAGACCTCCTCTTCTTCTTATCATTCCTTAAATTTTGGAATTGCCAAAGTTTCCTTCCTTAATTTTTTGCCTTCCTATCCTGACACATTGTCTGGAAGACACCATCAATTTCCATGGCTTTGACTCCTACCTGTGCTCACGTGTTCAGCTTGGACATTCCTCCTGAACTCCATCCTATTAGACAACTGCCAAGTAGATATTTCTGTCTCTGCATCCTGCAGACACAGCAAACTCAGCAGTGTGCCAAGCAGATTACCTTCGTCTTACATCTTCTGCTATTCCTCTTCCTCTGCCTAGGTTTCTTTTCCTAATAGCTCCCAGATCTCCAGGGTTGGTTATGACAGCTCTCACCTCATGTGTGGAATTCACATGTGCCTCTTGGAGGCTCAAGGACTCCAAAGCCACTGCCCAGGGTGCTGCCTGCTCCAGAACTTGCTGCTCCTGTCAGAGCCAGAGGCCTGGCATTGTCTCCTAATGAAACCTGTGCAGCTGAAAAGATACACCTGAGTGGCCACATATGGCCAAGATTGACACTTGGTATGTTCATCTGCAGTTGGAAGAGATGTGGCTTGGGTTGAGCTGCCTGCCCCAGTGGCTTCTGTTGCTGCTGGTGCTGCCATAGACCCCAACCCAGGCCTCAAGGGCTCCTCAAGGGGAGGGGAGGCATGTCTTTCCTCTGAGTTAAACTTAGGGAACAGTGCTCTTTGCTGAACTGGTGGGCCCTGGGATTATGCTCATTAGATTCTCTAATACTGCCAGTTCCTGTGGGCTGACGTCCACCACTGGGAAGGAAGTACGCATGGGGCAGGTTCTGGTTTGGCTGCCTTTGTACCTACATCGAAGGTTTCCTTCCACCTATTTCCTGGTACAGAGGTCAGCATTCATGGTTCCCAATCACATATTTCCTTTTAGGGCCTTCTTTGTGCCTCCTTCCTATCTTTATGACCTTGATCAGAGCCATCCCTGAGCTGGGCCAGGCCTAAAAAGTTTACTGAACTTGGCTCTTGGAGGGAGAAGGATGGCTTGGACTTGGTTTAAAATTGTCTTCTCTTTGTTGTAACACTGAGCCAGCGAGTACTCAGTGCAAAAGACACACAGCTTCCCAATGACTCCTGCATCCCATAGAGGTTCCCCTTAAAAGTAGAGATCCTAGCATTTTTCATGGAATGAAGAATCTGGGGTGGAAAGAATCCAAATCTCTGGGTTCATCATTGGGTTCAGAGTGAGGCCATGTCAGCTGTGAAATACACACCCTACCATGTAAGGAAATGTCTTTTGTATCTATTACTTCTTGTTCTATTTCTTGTTGTGTCAATGGGCCCAAAATAGGTCTGACCATGCTCTAACTTAACCTCAAGCTACCAGATAAGTTTCAATAACTTTGAACTTCAAAGGAGTAGAGACCTTAGTTTCCGCCTGAGCAGGATTTTCTGGTTGCAAGCAACAAAACAACTTATTCTGGCCAATATAAACAAAACACAAAAACAAAACCAAGACTTCCTAATCTTAATCCATTCAGGCTGCTATAACAAAGTGCCATAGACTGAGTGGCTTATAAACAAATTTATTTCTCACAGTCCTAGAGGCTGTAAGTTTGAGATCAGAGCACCAGCATGGTTGAGTTTTGCTGAAGGCCCTCTTCTGGGTTGCAGAAGTGTCTCATTGTATACTCACATGGCAGATAAAGAGCTAGCTAGCTCTCTGGCCTCTTCTTATAAGGGCACTAATCTCATTCATGAGGGCTCCATCCCTGTGACCTAATTACCTCCCAAAGGCTCCACCTCCAAATACCACCAATTGAGGGTTAGGATTTCAATATATGAATTTTGGAGGGACACAAATATTCAGTCCTTAACAGTCCCTTTTACTCCAGGAGGCTGTGAGTGCAAATGGATGAGCAGGCTGAGGAATTTGGCATAATTCCTTCCTCAGCAGCTTTTTGTTCTGAAGGCCAGTATGTCAGGAGGTGGGTGGATGAATATCCACCCCTAAGGCTGGTGCCCAGGGTTTGGCCAATATATCTTGTTCCATCATATTCTTCCGGATTAGACTATATTTTCAAACTCAGTCTTTTATTTATTGTAGACCTAAAATGCAAAGCCAATATGTTAAAATGTATTTTCAGTGTTACGGCATCCTTCAAAGCTGCAGACAAGTTTTTTCCAGATTGAGGCACGAAAATGTCAGGAAGGAAATCACCTAAGCTCAGTAATACCCAGAAAAATTGTTAAGCACATTGAAATTGTTAGAGAAGGCACTGGAGTGATGCAATTTTAAATCAGATGCAAAGGTAAAATGGAATTGATAAATATAGAAAGTAGAATCTAGCAATTATAATTCCATAGTCCCCTATCAGGTGTTTGCTTAGTCATGTATTCATTCCTTACATATTTATCAAGTGCCCACTCGGCACCAGGCACTATGCTGGGTTCTGGGGATGGGCAATCCTTGCCAATGTGGAGTTTATGCTCTAGTATGGATCGCATTCCAGTGTTATTTTCATTTAGAATAAAACTTATAGCTTGAATATGCAAATATTTCAAATACTCAAGTCATAAAACTATGCCCAAGTCCACTGGGGAGTCCAAAAGAAAAATTCATAATTCACATTTCAGAATGAATACACAGTATTTACTTCTCTAACTTCTTCCCACCCTTTAACACATATTTCCATTTCCCCTGAGTTTGTTTTTTTCTCTCTTTTTTTAAAAAACTGGAGACATTAAGTGGAGGAAAACTTTTCAAACATTCGAGTATGGGTCTGCTACCCTCAATTTATAGTAAGTAATGCTTTCAAGGAATTGCAATGGAGTTCTCCACGAAACAAAGCAGCTTTTCCTAAGACTTGAAAGATCATGTTTGTGCTTAGGATGTTTTTTCTTTATCTATGTCAGATTGGCTAGAAAATGTTCCGTGTGGTTCAAAAACAGGAAGCTTTTAGAGCTGTCTGGAGTAGCATGTAGAGCAAGAGACGTTGTGGTTTGTAAACCTCCTCCCTTTGCTGCTGGCTGAGCTGCCCAGCAGGTGGCTGCTACCCAGGGAAGCACAAATGCATGAAAACTGCTCACTGAGCAACCTGGGGGGACAGAGATCCCCTCTGCCATGGTCACTGCTGGCATCCCCAGCACTGGGCACTGTGGCCAGCAGAGGGCTGGCACTCAGGTAAGTATTTATTACACAAATGAATAAAAATTAAAAAGGTTTTTTAAACAAGAGAAAATTCAATCTCCCTGGATGTATAACCAGGTGAATTTAACAGTTCCTTTGATTAATTGGTTGATTCTGAATTACAGTTGATATACTAAAGACCCAAGGCCCAGTAAAAACAAAGAATTTGGCTTCCCAGAGACCTCTGTTTTCCATGAAGTAGCTCTAGGTTCTTTTATGGTTACATTTAAAGCAAACATGAATGCCTATTTAGCCAGTGTTCTGATTTAATTACAAATTCTTGATTATGGGTTAAGTTTTAACTTACGTAAAACAATTTGAATTCCAGCTGTGTATACTTGGAAGTCATTATTTTTAGATGATTTTTAGAATTCAGACATTTTACTAATTAAGAAATGTTTCTGCATCTAGTAAGCGTAAAGGAAGTTTTCCTGTATTAGCGATAGCAATTGGATTTCATCTCACTTGCCAGTTTTAATCGATCACTTTGCCTGGAGTGTCCGATTCAGAAGGGCCCTGAAGCCAAGCCTGAACTCCGTAGGGGAAGTCGCCATGCGTGATAGATCATCAATGCCTTCTTGGTTGATGGAGGCAGGAGGATAGCACATGTCCTTCATAATTTCTATCCCTGCTCCAGGAACTATCATGCAAGATCAGAAATGCCTCTTCCGTGACCAGAGACTGAATGCAGCCAAGATCTGCAGACCAGGGGAGTGATCGGTAGACATGTCAACGTAGTTCCATCCTGAGGGAGAGTCATTTGTTAGCTTGATGGCAAATGGCCAGCAATGAAATTATTGAGGGAGTCCGATTCCATGCTAGGAAGAGGAAGGCCTAAATCAACACAAAGTTGTGAAGTCCAAGAAGTCACTGATGAGTCTGCTGACCGTGGAAAGAAGGCTAATAAGCCTGGTGGAGTAAAAATAGCCCAGGAATTGGTGCCAAATGAACATGGTTGAGCTTAATCATCAGTTGTGCACCTTTGGACAACTCAGCTTTTCTCCCTGGGACTGTCTCCTAAACACATCTAAAATATAGATATTAATACCTGCTTTGCAGTTGATAACAAGTATGTATAAAAGGGCCTGACACAGAGAGCAACTCAAATGATAGCCACTTTTGCACAGAAGTGGAAATTGATAGATTTCCTTTAAACTTGTTTCTCAGCATGTTTATGTTTCAAACATGCTTTGGGGAACCTTTGTATTCTAGAAAATCAGTGCATGTCAGCTACTGCTGACTTTATGAATACTTAGATAAAGCAACGTAACTCCCATGCAATAGTTGGCATGTGTTTTATCTGGCAGTTCTATGTAAGAAGTAATCTAGAGTTAAGCTAAATTACCAGTGAGTTCTGAATCTACTCATTTTTATCCTTTAGACTTGATACAAACTGCCCATTGATGCTTGTTCTGCCCAGTTCAAATCAACTTTACTACATCTTTAGCTACCATCAGAGCAGAGCTATAGATCAGAAGAAATTGTATCAGAAGAACATATGTATAACTCAGAAAATAGACAAACTCTGGGTTCAGGGAAAGATGGTGTTTTCAGCACTCTTTCACATGACTCTTGTAATTTTGGGTGCTCTTAGAAACAGATCTATTTAAATGGAAGTTGATTTTTAATTCAATTCATGCTTAGACTTATCTCCAGAGGAGTCTTAGCAAGGAGAACTATGCAAACATTGTTCATTGAATGGAACTGTTTTCTAGGTCCCCTTAGAATTTCAGAGATGAAAATTCAGGTAGGAAAAGATCACTATCAAAATGGTATGTCTCCAAAGAGATTTTATCTTTATTTACTTGGATATGGAAATGTGGTCTAAATATCTGCCTCTGTCTCCATATGGGAGAGAAAGTTGGGCAGCAGGTGAAACTTTTATCATTTGCCCATGGTTTTAAAATATAAAAAATTTCCAACTGGGCCAAAAGAGGTAAAAGCTGCTTTAAAAAAAAAAAAAAAAGCTCATTTGGATACAGGAGAGCTAAGAGACAGAACAGGACAGTTGTCTGTTGAATTATTCAAACAAGCTGAAAATACATATTATGGAGAATGTAATAAAAAGAAAACACGCAGGCACATGCATACACACACACACACACACACACACACACTGCTGATTGCTAGGAGAAACGGAGTGAATGCGCACCTGGGAAAAAAACTACCTAGAAATATAAGATATTAAAATTTCAAGAATCATTTTATAGCATAGCATAGCATTTGCAGGCTTTGAAGACAGTAGAGTTCCGTGGTTACGAAGTTGGACTCTGTAGGCTAACAGACCTGGGTGCAAATCCTAGCAACCTAGGACTATTCCCACAAACCTAGGAACGTGGGTTTGTTTTATTATTCTTAAATTATATACATTACATATACCCCTGTATGTGTGATGCATTTTATGACTTTTCAAAAGTAGTCCTCTTCTTCATGTACTACATTTTTAATATACAAATTGCTTTGGCAGTGATATATATATTCTCAGACACCCACAGTTCATATTTAGTTTTTATAAATGAAATTAATGACAAAGTCAAGTAATATATCACACAGTCTCTTTGCATAGTGAAGTCTTTTTTTTTTTCTCTTTCTGAGACCCAGTAGGAGACTGATATTTTCCCCTTGTTTTGGTCACTTCTGTCTTTCTGTGTTCAAATCTAGTTAGGTAGATTAATTTAAAAATGTCCATATCAGAGTCTAAAGTAAAAGACAAAACTTAGAGTGGATGAAAACATTTCTTCTACCTATGTTGCAAAGAATTATGCAATTAAGAGGCATCAAGGAACTCTGGAATGGTGGATTAATATCCTTGATGTATGGTGATGATAGTACAATTCTATAAATTTGCTAAAAATCATTGAATTGTGCACTTACAATGGTAAACTTTAATGGTATGTAAAATCTACCTCAATAAAACTGTAAAAAAAAATCCTTGATCTGTAAAGAACTCCTCCAAGACAATGTGGAATAAAGCAACAACTCGAGAGCAAAATGTGAGAGTAGGAAGTGGATGGCCAATAAACATAAAAATAAGTAGTTTCACCAGCAATTAGGAAGCTGCACTCTAAAACAGCAACAAGAGCACTTTTCATCTATCATTTGGCAAATTTTCTATGTTTCAATTCAAACTGTATAAATTATTTGAGCAGGTAGTACATTTAATGGGTTCGATCTGGGTACAGTGGCTCATGCCTATTGTCCCAGTGATTTGGGAGGCTGAGGTGGGAGGATCATTTGAGACCAGGAGTTCTAGGCTGCAGTGCACTGTGATCATGCTACTGCACTCCAGCCTGGTTGGGTGACAAAGTGAGATGCTTGTCTCCTAAAAAAAAAAGTGGGGCGGTGGGGGGCGGGGGGGAGGTTTCAAAGATAAGATGAGAAGAGGTATAAAAATGTACATGGAAAGTTTCCTTTCCACCTCTTTTTCCCAGATCTCTGGTTTCTTTCCCCTCTATGTAACCCATGTTATCAGTATCTCACATAGTTTCCCAGAGATATTTAATGTACATACAGGAAAATACATATATTTACCACCACCGCTTTATGCACAAATGGTTGGGCGCTGTATAAACTGTTCTGCACACTACTCTGTTCCTCTACCTTCAAGAGCTTCACCTATGGTTACATAGAGAGCTTTCTCATTATTATTATTATTATTATTATTTATTTCAAAATATTACAGAGGTACAAATGTTTTGGTAACATAAATTGCTTTTGTATAGTTTGAGTCAAAGTTATAAGTGTGTCCATCACCCAGATAGTGTGCATTGTACTTGCTAGGTGTGGATTTACCTAGTCCCTCCTCAACCCAACCTCCTTGATTTCCATTGAGTTTTACTTCCATCTGTGCACATAAGTGTTGATTGATTAGTTTCAATTTAATAGTGAGTACATGCGGTGTTTGTTTTTCCATTCTTGAGATACTTCACTTAGAAAAATGGTCTCCAGTTCCATCCAGGTTGTTACAAAAGGTTAAAAAAGATTCACAATTTTTTTGTGGCTGAGTAGTACTCCATGGCATACATAGACCACATTTTATTAATCCACTCATGTATTGATGGGCACTTGGGTTGATTCCACATCTTTGCAATTGTGAATTGTGCTGCAATAAGCATTTGGGTGCAAGTGTCTTTTTGATAAAATGACTTTTTTTCCTTCAGGTAAATACCCAATAGTGGGATTTCTGGATCAAATGGTAGATCTACTTTTAGTTCTTTGAGTTGTCTCCATACTACTTTTCATAGAGGTTGTACTAGTTTTCAGTTCCACCAACAGTGTATAAGTGTTCCTTTCTCTCTGCATCCACGCCAGCATCTGTTGTTTTGGGACTTTTTGATAAAAGCCATTCTCACTAGAGTTGGGCGATATCTCATTGTGCTTTTGATTTGCATTTCCCTGATGATTAGAGATGTTGAGCATTTTTTCATGTTTTTTGGCCATTAGTTTATCTTCTTTTGAAAAGTTTCTGTTAATGTCTTTTGCCCACTTTTTAGTGGGGTTGTTTGATTTTTTTCCTTGGTGATTTGCTTGAGTTATTTGTAGATTGTTGTTATCAGCCCTTTGCTGGATGTATGGCATGCAAATATTTTCTCCTATTCTGTAGGTTTCTATTTGCTCTATTGATTGTTTCCTTGGCTGTGAAGAAGTTTTTTAATTTGATCAGGTTCCAAATTTATTTATTTTTGTTGTTGTAATTGCTTTTGGGGTCTTCTTAAATTCTTCGCCTAGGCTGTAGTTTCGTGCCTTAGGTTTAAGTCTGTTATCCATCGTGAATTAATTTTTGTGAGTGGTGAGAGGTGTGGATCCTGTTTTAGTCTTCTACATGTATCTATCCAATTTTCCCACCACCATATATTGAATAGGGATTCTTTTCCACAGTGTCTATGTTTTTGTCTGCTTTGTCAAAGATCAGATAGCAATTGAGGATGGTTTTCTATTTGGGTTCTCTGTTCTGATTCATTGGACTATGTCTCTGTTCTTGTGCCAGTAAATAATTTCAGCAAAGTCTCAGGTTACAAAATCATTGTACGCAAATCAGTAGCATTCCTGTACACCAACAACAGTCAAGCTGAGAATCAAATTGAAGACTCAATATCTTTCACAATAGCAACAAAGAAAATAAAATACCTAGGAATATATTTAATCAGGGAGGTGAATGACCTCTACAGGGAGAGCTATGAAACACTGAGGAAGGAAATAGAAGAGGATGTAAACAGAAGGAAAAACATATCATTCTCATGGATTGGCAGAATCAATTGTTAAAATGTCTATACTACCCAAAGTGATTTACAGATTCAATGCAATCCGCATTAAAATACCAACACCATTTTTCACAGATCTAGAAAAAATAATTTTATGCTTTGTATGGAAACAGAAAAGACCCTGTATAGCCAAAGCAACCTTAAGCAAAAAAACAAAACAAAACAAACAAAAAAAAACCAAAAAACAAATTGGGAGCCATCAGTTTATCAGACTTCAAGCTATACTACAAGGCTATAGTAACCAAAATAGCATGGTACTGACACAAAACAGAGATATTTCCCATTATTTGTTGTAGCTCTATAGAATTTCATTGCATAGATATGCAGCAGTCTATTTAAACATTTGCTTATTGGTGGAAATTTTTTTTTCAGTATTTTTCCATTAACATGCAGTGTATATGCTTGACTTCACACAGGTATGAGTATGTCTGTGGAGGAGATTTCTAGATGTAGTTTTGATAAATGTGGCAAAACTTTTAAAGGTTGATTACATACAGCATCAGTGAGGGTTTAGGGAAATGGGTAGCTCATGTACTGTTTGGGGGTGGGGTAATCTTGCTGTGTATCAAAATTAGAAATGTATATATCCTTTGGCGCAGAAATTCTATTTCTGGGAATCTCCTTTATAGAAATTCTTACATATGAACACCAAGTTATATGTTCCAGCATTGTTTGAAATAGCAAAACATTGGAATCAACCTAAATGTATAGCAATCTTAGTAAACAAATTATTGTACATCCATACAATGAAATATCATGAAGGAGCAAAAAGAAAGAAGTAGATCTTTATGAACTGGCATGGAAGATCAATCCTGTAAGATGTGTTAATGAGAAAAACATATTGTATGTGTGGTATAGTCCCTCATAAGATAGATGGATGAAGAGATAGCCGTCTAAACACTACATATCTCTCTTTCTCTCTTTTCCCCTTCCTCCCTCTCTCCCTATTTTTCTCCCTTCCTCCTTTCCTTCCTTTCTATAAATGCATAGAAAAATATCTGGAGATGTATATGCTAATGTTTAACAGTAGTTACCTATGGAGAGAGGAAAAGGATCATGGGAAAATGAATGAGTGATTTCTATTTTTTATTCTTTTTTGGGCATTAATGGACAGTTTTTACAATTAGCACATATTTACATATGTAATTTAAAAAGTTACATTTGTAAATATCAATAATAATTCTAATAAAGCTATCAACCACCACTCCAAGGCTTTCTTTCTTTCTTCCCCACTCTGTTTTTTGTTAATCGTGAGAATTTTCAAGTATATAAAGTACAGAAAATAATATAACAGACACCCATGTACCCACTATCCAAATTTAACAGATGCTAACATTTTGCCAAATTTGCCTCAGATTCTGCTCTAAAAAAAAAAAGAAAATGTTACCGGTATAATTAAAGCTTTGTGCCCTACTCCCTCAATGAGACAATTTTCTTGAAGTTGTATACTATTTACAAATTTTTAGATCATAAAATAAGGTGCCCTTAGGTGATTTAAAAGAAAAAAGTCTTAAGCTTAGTTTTCCTACATTTTGTAGAAAACTTCCCAAAAGAGGGGTTACAAATTGCTTCTTTCTTTTACTCTTGAACTGCTTAGAGGGTTTGCCATTTCCTATTCACTCCCCTGTTTGGAACCTCATCTCATTCCTGTCCCCAATGAGCATCTCCCCTGAGCTCTTCACTTGCCTCGTCTTCTCTCTGTTCCATCTTGCTAGCAACTGCCACACTGTCTTCCTAAACCGGGGCTTCTAAACTTCATTGCTACTGTCATTTTGGGTGGATAATTAATTCTTTGTTGTGGTAGCTGTCCTGTGCATTGCAGGATGTTTGGCAGCATCCCTAGCCTCTAACCACTAGATGCCAGCATCACCTTCCCCAGTTGTGACAACCAAAAATGTCTCCAGATACTGCCACATGTCCACTGGAGGACAAAATTTCCCCTGGTTAAGAGCCACCCATGCTTCTCTATTGCCCATCACACCATGTTCAGCTCTCCCCATGGCTACCCTCCCTCCCCCTGATTTCAAGGCCATCATGATCTGTTCCCACTTCCTACTTGTCTCTCACTTCTTTCCATCAACCAGTCAGACCTACCTCCCTGCTCTCCCAGCCCTCTCGTGTCAGGCTAATTCCCACCTTTGGACTTTTGTCCAAATAATACTCTGCAACTGTTAAAAAATAGAATTGACATGGAAAGATGTTCAAGATATGGTAAGACAAAAAAGCAGACTGCAAAACAGTAGGCATAGTAGGATCCTACTTTGGTAAAAAGGACATTGCTCAATGTTAGCTATGTACACATAATAAGTGACTAGAGAGATAGACAGAGTGGGTCCCTGTGGATGATGAGACTATGAGTAATTTGGATTTTCTTCTTTTTGGTTCTTGGTATGCTCTGCAAACAACTAGTGTCAGTTATCATTTGGTACCTGTTAGGGGATGAATTTTATCCCCCCAAAATTCATATGTTGGAATCCTAAGCCCCAGTACCTCAGGATGTGACTGTATTTAGAGACAAGATCTTTAAAGAGGTAATTGAGTTAAAATGAGGTCATATGGGTGGGCCCTAATCTGATACAACCTCCTCATAAGACGAGGAAATTTGGACACACACGTATAGAGGGAAGACCATGTGAAGACATAGTGAGAAGATGTCCATCTACAAGCCAATGAGAGAGGCCTTCAAAGAATCCATCTCTGTTGACACCTTGGTCTTAGACTTCTAGCCTCTGCAGCTGTGAGAAAATAAACTTCTGTTGTTTAAGCCATCTAGTCTCTGGAATTTTGTTATAGCCACTGTAGCAAGTTAATGTAGTACCCATCCCTAACAATCTTTACCCCTTCCTGCTCTTTAAAAGAACCCCAACTTGGTTTAGGTGTTCACCCTCCTCCATGAGAAGTGGGCCCAACCCCCAGTACCCATACCAGTGGTGGTGCCCATTCCCTTGCCAGTTATCAACTTAAACATGTGCACATCACTCAGTTCTGGCCAATCAGAAGTGAAAAATCTGGAAAGTTTCTAAGTTTTCCTAGATGACAAGTCACATTCTAAGACACAGTCCCTTGTTTGCTAGATATGGTCATATCTGCATGGGATGCCTAGAACTGTGGCAGCCACTTTGAGATCATGACAGGGCCAGACTGAGGGGCCATCCTGCCTTGCTGAGGACAAGGAAGCAGAAAAACAGAAAGAATCGGGACCCTCCACAATGCCTTTGAATCCCCAAATAAATCATCCTGGAGTCAAACACCTCCAGAATTGTTGAAAGAAATAATGTAGTTTCTTTATTTTTAAGCCAGTTTAAGTTTGTTTTTCCCTTACTTGCAGCCAAAAGCATCTTGATTGGTACAATTGAAACCCCAAAAAAACACATTAGAGCAAAATAGGTTCTGTGAACCCTTGGATACCTTTAGGCCTATACCTAAAAGCAAGAACTCCATATCTAACAAACTGCTCCAGCAGCTAACGAACTACTCTAGGAGACTTTGAAAATTAACTGATTTTTCTCTCTCCTGCTGGGAATAGATCTTAAAGAATTACTTACACACAAGCATAAAGACATATATACTAGAGTGTTCATTATAGCATTTTATGCAATAGAGGAAAACTAGAAAACAACCCAAATGTCCATCAATAAGGCAGTCATTAAATAATTTATGATACATTCATACTATGTGTCTTAGTCTGTTCAAGCTGCTATAACAAAAATACCAGAGACTGGGTATCTTAAACCACAAACATTTATTTCTCATGGTTCTGGAGGCTGAGAAGTCCAAGATCAAGGCACCAGCAAATTCGGTGCCTGGAGGGCCCATTTCATGGTTCATAGATAGCCGTCTTCTCACTATGTCCTCACATGGAAGAAAGGGGCAAGAGAGCTCTGGGGTCTCTTTTAAAAGAGCACTAAACCCATTCTAAGGGCTCCAATCACATGACCTAATCACCCCCAAAGGCCCCACCTCCTAAAACCATCACATTGTGGGTTAGGATTTCAACATATAAATTTGGGGGGGACACAAACATACAGTCCATAACACTATGGTATACTATGTACCTGCTAATGTGTAATTAATAGTATTAATAGTAGTAATAACAATAATAGCAGATAAGAGTTACTAAATGCTTACTTGCATTTTATCATTTCTTTCCCCTAACACTCCTCTGAGGTGCATGCTTTTATTATTTCTGCCTCTCAGAGGTGAAGTGAACTGAAGACACAGAAATCAAGTGATTTGGTTAAGACCAGATAATAAGGAAGTGGTAGAACCAGGATCATGGCCAGTGTGACCCTAACACATACACTTTCAGCCACTCCTCCAGACTGCCATGCCGGAATATGGAAGACATATGTGTACTGAGATTCTAAAAGTCTCCTAGTAATTTCATTAACTAAAAATAAAACAAAAAATAAAAAAATAAAAAAGCAAATGGGTCTAGAATAAATCTATCCACAAAACAAAAGATTTCGGTGAGTAAATATATGTACATATTGTGTATTAACAGTGCTTACCTTGGAGGCAAGGAGTAGGAGTGGAGAGGGTAGTGGGAGCTTGCATATTTACTGTGTACATTCTTAAGATGTTTGGATCTTTTATGACAATGTTTTCATGTACTACCTGAATGCGGACACACCTCATTTTATTGCATTACATTTTATCACACTTCTCAGATATTGTGTTCTTCACAAATTGAAGGTTTGTGGCAACCGTGCCTTGAGTAAGTCTATTGGTGTCATTTTTCCAACAGCATGTGCTCACTTCATGTCTCTGTGTCTTATTTTAGTAATTCTTGCAATTCAGACTTTTTCATTATTATCGTATCTGTTACGGTGATCTGTGATCAGTTGTCTTTGATGTTACTGTTGTAACTGTTTTGAGGCACCATGAACTGCCTCCATATAAGAGGCCGAATTTAACTGACAAATGTGTGTGTCTGACGGCTCCACTGATCAGCTGTTCCCCCACCTCTCTCCCTCTCCTTGGGCCTTCCTATTCATTGAGACACAACACTATTGAAATTAGGCCAATTAATAACCTTACAATAGCCTCTTAGTGTTCAAGTGAAAGGAAGAGTCCCATGTCCCTCACTTTAATTCGGAAGCTAGAAATTATTAAGCTTAATGTGGAAGGCATGTTGAAAATAGATATAGGCTGAAAGCTAGGCCTTTTATGTTAAATAGCTAGCCAAATTGTGAATGCAAGGGAAAACATCTTGAAGGAAATTAAAAGGGCTACTCCAGTGAACATATGAATGATAAGAAAGTGAAACAGCCTTATTGCCGATATGGGGAAAGTTTAAGAGGTCTGGTTGGAAGATCAAACCAGCCACAACATTCTTATAAGCCAAAGCCTAATTCAGAGCAAGGCCCTTCAATTACATGAAGGGTGAGAGAGGCAGAAGTAAAGTAAGAAGGTAGCAGAGATTGTTTCATGAGGTTTAAGGAAAGAAGCCATCTCCATAACATAAAAATGCAAAGTGAAGCAACAAGTGCTAATGTAGAAGCTGCAGCAAGTTACCCAGAAGATCGAGCTGAGATCCCTGATGAAGGTGGCTATGTTAAACAACAGATTTTCAATGTAGATGAAGCAGTCTTCTTTCAGAAGAAGATGCCATCTAAGACTTTCCTAGCTAGAGAGGACAAGTCAATGCCTGGCTTCTCTTGTTAGGGGTTAAGACAGCTGGTGACTTTAAGTCGAAGCCTATGCTCATTGATCATTCTGATTCAATTCAATTCTGAAAATCCTAAGGCCCTTAAGAACTATGCTAACTCTACTCTGTCTGTGCTCTATAAATGGAACAAAGCCTGAATGACAGCACATCTGTTCACAGTATGGTTTACTGAATATTTTAAGCCCACTCCTGAGAACTGCTCAGAAAAAAGATTCCTTTCAAAAGATTACTGCTCATTGACAATGCACCTGGTCACCCAATAGCTCTGACGGAGATGTACAAGCAGATGAATATTGTTTTCATGCCTGCCAACACAACATCCATTCTGCAGCCCATGGATTCAGGAATAATTTTGACTTTTCAAGTCTTATTATTTAAAAAATACATTTCACAAGGCTATAGCTGCCATAGAGAGTGATTCCACTGATGGATCTAGGCAAAGACAATTGAAATCCTTCTGGAAAGGATTCACCATTCTAGATGTCATTGAGAACATTTGGCCCTCTCATGGGAGGAGGCCAAAATATCGACATTAACAGGAGTTCGGAAGAAGTTGATTCCAACCCTCACAGATGACTTTGAAAGGCTCAAGACTTCAGCGAAGGAAGTAACTGCAGATGTGGTGGAAATAGCAGGAAAACTAGAATTAGAAGTAGAGCCTAAATATGTGACTGAATTGCTGCAATCTCATGATAAAACTTGAATGGAGGAGGAGTTGCTTCTTATGGATAAGCAAAGAAAGTGGTTTCCTGAAATGGAATCTACTACTGGTGAAGATGCTTTGAACATTGTTGAAATGACAACGAAGGATTTAGAATAGTATATAAACTTGGTAAAGCAGTGGCAGGGTTTGAGAGGATTGAATCCAATTTTGAAAGAAGTTCTACTTTGGATAAAACTCCATCAAATAGCATTGCATGCTACAGAGAAATCTTTCATGAGAGGATGATCGGAAGATTCAACCTATGGGGCAAACTTCCTTGTTGTCTTATTTTCAGAAATTGCCACAGGCACCCCAACCTTCAGCAACCACCAGTCATCAGCCATCAACATCAAGGCAACACCCTCCACCAGCAAAAAGATTATGACTTGCTGATGGCTCAGATGATTGTTAGCATTTTTTAGCAATAAAGTAATTTTTAATTAAGGTATGTACATTGTTTTCTTAGACATAATGCTATTGCGTACTTAATAGACTACAGTATAGTGTAAACATAACTTTTTTATGCACTGGGAAACTAAAAACCTCGTGGGACTCACTTTATTGTGATATTTGCTTTATTGAAGTGATCTGGAACTGAACTTGCAGTGTCTCTGAAGCATGCTTGTAATTATGAAAACAGCTGTGCAACAACTAAAGCTACCACTAGAGGGCTCAACAAGCTGCTTACTATGCCCTCTAGAGGCAGTGCCAAGAGAGCTGTCCAGGTGCTGAAGTTTGTATTACTAGAACGGGTAGCTTACTGGAGTGACGCTAGGGAGTCTAAAAGATGTCTTGGAGCTTCCACTGCAAAGCTCTGTGGCTGGGAATCATTTAGTGTTTGGTGTCAGACTGGATTATGGGACTGTGCTGTATTCTTCAGTTCTCTCTGTCAGTCCAACACGAATCAGCTCTAGCATGTCAGGGAAGGGTAAACAAGCGATAGGATTTCAAAATGCTCTTCACCCAAGAAATGAGATGACACTTGACCATCAGAAATCCTGGTGAGATTGGCAGCCCAGAAACTCGAGGCGGAAGCTTCAGCTAGCAATAGAGACTAGGAATTTTTATCTAGTTCTCAAATACTTGGGAAAGGATATGGCCTCGGAAAAGAAGATAAGTTTTTTTGTTTTAAAGATTACATCACCTGAATGAACTTAAAGAACTCAAGTTTTAAAGTCTGCTGTCACATAGTTTATAAACAATGCCAGGCCCTTCATTTTACTGTTTATAAGAGATTATAAATGCAAATGTAAAAATAAGAAATTCATAAAAATGAAAACTGCCTACAGTGCTCGAAATTGGTGAAGGATTGGGCAAATAAGTATGGATGTATATTGCTCCTGAGAGTTTAAATTGTTGCAACCTCTTAGAGGGTAATTTGACAGAATATATCAAAATATCAATGGGTATTCTTTTTGACCTAGCAATTCCATGCTGGAAATTTAACCTAGAAGAATGTAAATAAAATGCAGTATCTTTGTATTGCAATCATGCAGACATTATACAATTGATGTTGTTGTAAAACATTGGAACTGATCTAAATGTTACTGGTAGGAGATAGGTTAAATTACGGTTCAGTAATTACTATGCAGTCACTAAGAAGTTTGAATTATATGAATAGGCAATGAAAGATATCCATAATATTTTGCTGGATTGTTAATAAAAAACACAGGGTAGATAATGGTATACATAGTATATTCTATTCAGGTAAATATAATATATTTGCATATGTATGCACAGGAGAATCCAGAAGGCCATGAACTAAAGTTTTTTTTTTTGAGACAGGGTCTCTCTGTCACCCAGGCTAGAGTGCAGTGACACAGATCATAGCTCACTGTAACCTCAACTCCTGGGCTCAGGTGATCCTCCCAATTGAGCCTCCCAAGTAGCTAGGACTACAGGTGTGTGCCACCACACCCAGCTAATATTTTTAAATTTTTTTGTGGAGAAAAGGCTTTGCTATGTTGCCCAGGCTGGTCTCAAACTCCTGGCCTCACGCAATCCCCCTTTCTTGGCCTTCTAAAGTGCTGGGATTACAGGTGTGAGCCACCATGGCTGGCATACTGAAAGGACTAGCAGTAGGTTTTATTTAGAGACTGAGATGCCAGGGAAAAGGTCAGGGACTTTTCACTCTCTGTTTGGTACACATTTGTATTATTATCCACACATACAATGAGCATGTACCATTTTATAATTTTAAAAAAGATAAAAAGGAATTGTGTAAACCAAAATATTGAGGCAGGATATATTACTATTCCCTGTGTCTGTATCCTTTAAAATTTTTTATTCTTTTCAGTTTTATATTTAATGTCTCTTAGAAATGTGATTCTTAGTTTTTTTCTCCTTTTAGTCCCCAGCAAGGGACTCTATCAGAAGACATCATTAAAGTGAGATGGATATTGCCCTGGAAATTTTTCAGTAAGAATCAAATCACAGAAGTCTCTTGGCAGTTCAACAGATGAGTTTGCATGTCCAGTATGCAAATTTATGATACTAGGCAACTACAACTATGGGTGTATCAGCCACTCACCTGGGCTTCTTGGCTATGAAGCTAGCACAGACCCAAGGTATGATATGAATCATTTTTAAACTGTCTTATACAAAATTCAATTAGTATTGACTAAGCTCTTGACTTTGGAAGGTGTAGTGAGGTTTTGGGAAGTGGGAACTCTGTTCAGCAATGGATAGATTACTAGACCAGCCACAGGAGGAATCCTTTGTAAAGATTCTAAATTAAAGAGTGAGTGTTGCAACAGATTCTTCACAAACACGATCTAAGGCACCAGATTTATCAGTGTTTGCAAACCGTACAATCACAGGAAAATTCCCCTGACTTGTGAAAACGGGGTGAGGGGAATGAATCACCACAAAGGCTAAAATCCTGTAACAGATTACACCCCCATCTGCATGTGGGTGATTAGAAGTTTTCTAATAAGATATTAATATGGTTAAGTTGCCTTTCTGTACAATCTGTTCAGAATCATGTTTGGGATATTGGGATTTTTAGAGTTAGAACGAAACAGAAGCAGGCCCTTCACATCTGAGGATTGGCAAGTCCATCTTTTAACATTTCTTCATCCTTGCATTTAATGTATTTTGTCAATAGAGCATATTGTGGTTGATGCATTGGATGCATCAAATTGCTATTTAAACTGAAACATAACAACTAGTGGGACTAGAAAATATCACTGAGGCAAAAAGCATTCCATTCTCCATTGCCAGTGAAGAGAGCAGGGGGAACTTGGGCTCCATTATTTATCTCTTCCAACTGGTACAATCCTGTGTGGCTCATCCCGAAACAAGAGAAAGGGAAAGCCAAGAGATATATACTTCTTCGTATGCTAGAGAACTGAATCTGCCATGATTTTATGCCTCTGACTGAGATCATTTTCCTTTTCCCAGATGTGGCTTTAGAACAAAATAATAGTGATAATAGTTCTCTTTTTATGGAGCACTTACTATATGCCAGACAGTTTAATCTCATTGAATTTTTACTACAATCTCATCAGATAAATTCTATTTAGGAGATAGAATTTATTCCCCATTTACAGATGTGACAACCAAGGAATGATTTATCCGAGATTATATAACTGGTAACTAGCAGGAGTAATTTAATTGCCTCTTATTTAAGCAATTCAGATTCATCAAATGCTCAGAGTCTATGTAACTTCCTTCTAGGCATTTTAGAATAAATGAATCTTGTATAATCTGATTGTTTTTTCCTTTGAGTTAGGGATGTGGTTTAGGAGATAAGACATAAAGCCAGGTGTGAACAAAGGAGTGTTAGAATAGACTTAAATCTGGTATAAAGACTAAAAACAAGACAGTGTAAACCACCAAACAGGCAAGCCGGGCAGAAGGCCTAAAAACTCTAGAGGGAGGTGTCTTAGCTTGGGCCGCCATAACAAAATACCAAAGATTGGGTGATTTAAACAACAGAAATTTGTTTTCTCACAAATTTGGAGGCTGGCAGTCTAAGATCAAGGTGCTGGTGGGGTAGGATCTCCCGAGGCCACTCTCCTTGGCTTGCAGATGGCTGCCTTCTTGCTGTGTCCTCACTTGGCCTTCCCTCGGTGTGTGCACAACCTGGTGTCTCTTCCTCTTCTCATAACGACACCAGTAGGACTGGATTAGGGCCCCACCCTGGTGAACACATTTAACCTTAATTATCTCTTTAAAGGCTCTATCTCTAACTGCAGTCACATTGGAGGTTAGGGCTTCAACAAATGAATTTGGCAGGAACACAATCCAGTCCAGGTTGCAGAGACTCAGTGGGATAGCAGTGAATGCTGCCTGGGGTCAGGGAAAAGTTAGAAGGGGACATGGTGCTAGAGTAGTGGCTGAATCTGCAAACCATCTGTCAGAATGTCAGAGAGGAAGCTCTGCACCAGGAAAGTATTTGATGAGATGACCTCAAAAAGCCTGTCCAAGTATACGATTCTGTGAATTATAGGTCAGAAAATTCTCCAGCTGGCAGAGACCTTTCAGGAGGAGTGCTTTATAAACACTCTTGACAATGGGGAATGGACTGGTGATGCTAAATTGATCCTCAATGTGCATAAATAATTCCTTTTTCTCTTATTATGTGCGTAGTGTAGTGTGTCCACTTCTATCACTTTCTAGGATTTCTGTAACACAGGAAGTCAAGGGTTTTGTTTCCTTGGATTAGGATATTTACATCTTCTTTAGAGGGGCATTCATTTTTAATTGGATCTGATTTTAAACTGCTTGAAACTTTGGAACATAAGACAAATGACGGGTGCTTAGCAACCCAGTATGTGCTTAGCAGAAACTTAATAAGCCGTACTAAGACAATGACCCCTTCTCCCAAATGGTTTCTTATTTTATTAAATACAAAGAACAAAAATGTATACTATGCCTTGTGGATGGCAAACATCAGAGTTCTTTTAGGCAAAAAATCCAGATGTTTTGGCTCACGCTGCTCCAAAGATAAGCCCTCCAACAGTGCAAGGAAGTCTGGACTCGTGGGAACAAATACGGCTCTCACACAATCCCTTCCATTTCCTACACTATTCCAATTCCGACAGAGGCAGGCCTTGTAGACTGTTTTTCTTTGGCTTTGAATTTCTCGAGATATTGTGCATTACAGTGAAAAGTCAATATCTGTAGTTCAAGGGCAAAAGAGACCATAAGGTACTGAAAAAAATTAGAGTCCTGCAACCCAAGAAGGCTGCTGTGTTGTGCTGGGATATCAGGCCACGGCAGTGGAGTAAGCCAATTCTTGAGGTGAAAGCCACAGGGAGGGAATTAACTCCAAACCTCTTACTCAGCACATGCTGTTATTCATGCAGAAGCGGGGAGACCAGTAAGGCTCAAGGTGCTGACTCAGCGTCAGCTTACAATTCATATCATTAATAGAGAAATCCTTGAAAGGACTAATTCCTAAGAGGCCAAACACCCTTATTACATTTGGGTGAGCACACCCAGATGTGATTTTTGATGTGGGCAATGGAAAGGTAATTTGCCCAATCAAGGGCACCGTTGGAATTGAGAGAAATATTTCCACTTGCAAACTGTACACAAGCTTTGGGGCCCTAGGCAGCAATGCCTTTCAGCTGTGCCCTTGGGCATGGCGCTCACCTTCTCTAAGCCTCCCTCAGTTTCCTTATCTGTAAAACGGGGAATAACTTGGGGGACCAGGGAATGCGTGCTTTGTAGGTGGCCTAGAGGATTGAACATCATAATGTCTGTGATGGACTTGCCCCCCTGCCCTAACACTTCATGAGTATTCGATAAATGTTAACAGTAATTAAGATAGTAACTCGAGATGCCTTCTTCTCCTTCAGAACAGCATTACTAGTTGCTCTGAAGCAACCAGGCATTACCTTTCATATTTAAACTCATGCCCAAAATTTTTTAAAAGGCAGAAATGTAGAGAGAAATAGAGAAAATTTAGAAAACTTATTTAAGAAACAGAACAGGAAGTTCGGCCTAGAATTCTGAAAAAAAAAAAAAATCATCAACATTATTCTAGGATCTTAAAATTAGGATCTAACTCATGATTCCATTGATGATAATTGTAGACATATTGAATTGAAACACTATGTGACAGTCACGGTGCTAAGGGCTTTGCCTGAAATATTTCATTTAATCAGCAAAATAACCATGTGAAACATGCTATTACCCCTATTTCACAGATTAGGAAACTGAGGCTTTGAGAGATTTAGTAAATTTCCAAAGGACTCATTGCTAGCCAATTAGTTATCTATTGCTATGTAAGAAATTATTCCAAAACTTAATGTCTTAAAACAACAAACATTTTCAGGGGCAGGACTAGGGTGAGGTGAGTGAGGTATAAGTCTGGAGTATGAAATTTAAGGGGATGCCAAAAAACTCAGGAACAAAGAGGATCAATGCTTTTAAAAATCAAAATGAACACAGAAAAACCCCATGGTGAACAAACTACCAAAATTTTAAATAAATATAAGATCAGTATTACTGATTTTTCTTTTTGCCCCAGGCTCTAATATGGCTTGGCACAGCATCATTAGTGATCTTGTCTTACTTTCGGTTTCCCTGCCTTTCAAATAACCATGTGTTCTCCAAGCTCTACCTCTTAATCTCAAATGTGTCTGTTTATCTCCATCCCCAAAGCCACTGTTCTGGTCCAAGTTGTCTTCTTCTTTCACTTGTGCTACTGGAAGAGTCCCTCCAAATGTCCTTCCCACTTCTGCTCTTGGTCCCCTGGAAGCAGACTCGGAGACGGAGATTTGCGTGTGGGAAGAATTTTAGTGGGGAGTGCATAGGATCCACACTGAAGGGGAGTGAGGGAAGCAGGACTGGGCAGACGCAGAGGTTGAACCGTGATGCAGTCCCAACAAAGGCCTCAGCTGATCCCACAGAAAGCGCTGGAGTTGTCTCAAATTGCTGCAAGTAGGGGACAGGCCTTCATACCAACACTTGCCTCCCTCCCGCATCCATACATGGACTATTGGATAAAAGCTTCCCGCCGGGAAGACTGTGACCTTAAGCTAGGCAGCGCTCTTCAGCCAAAACCAACTCCCAGAGAGGGATCAGCGGAGTGCTGTTAGTCATCGCTGCTAGCAGAAGCCAGGTCTTCGAGGAACTCAATCTTGAAGAGGGTGGTGGTGGGGGCATCGCGATGGCTTATCACAGCATCCACTACCCGCTCCAGTCTATCTCCTGCAGGGGACTCACTTCGGTTTTGGACAAACTGAGAGCTACCCATCCCCGAGACAGGGCTCCATCATTCTGGGCCTGGAATGCTCTCCCACGCTGCTCTCTGCCGTCCCAGCTCCTACTCATTCTTCAGCCTAAATGACCTTTCTTGAAGAGCTCTTGCATGATCTCCAATTATTTTGCCTGCTTCATATTGAAGCATCCCAAAACATAGCAGCTTAAAATAAGTATTTATCATTTCTCAAGACTCTGTGCGTTGGCTGGATTGTTCTTCTGCTGGTCTCACCTAGGCTCACTTATGTCGCTGTAGTCAGCTGACGGGTTGACTTGGGGCTGGGCCGAGCAGGTGTGTGGGTCTCTCTCTCCACATGGTCTTTCCTCCCAGCTTCTTCCTGGTATGGTGGTCTCAGGCTTCCAGTTGGGTGGGAAGGGAAGCTGAAGGCCTCTTGATGCCTGGGCTCTGCAACATGCATGACATCACTTCTGCCTTATTTTATTGGTTAAAGCAGGTCACAAGGGCAGCCCGTATTCAAAGGAGAGGAAAATAGACCCCGCCTCTTGGTGGGAGGAGCTACAATGACTGTGGTTTTATTTATTTATTTTTGAGACAGAGTCTCGCTCTGTTGCCCCGGCTAGAGTGCTGTGGCATCAGCCTAGCTCACAGCAACCTCAAACTCCTGGGCTCAAGCGATCCTCCTGCTTCAGTCTCCTGAGTAGCTGGGACTACAGGTGCTTGCCACCACCCCTGGCTCATATTTTGTTTCTATTTTTAGTTCCTGGGCTAATTTTTTTCTATTTTTAGAAGACATGGGGTCCCGCTGTTGCTCAGGCTGGTCTCAAACTCCTCAAGCGATCTTCCCGCCTCCTAGAGTGCCAGGATTACAGGAATGAGCCACCGCACCTGGCCAACTGTGGTTATATTTAAATCAAACTCATCTAAACTAAGTACCTATGCTAATGTCTCCCTAGCTATGTTCTACTTTTCCTTCCTAATTCTTCTTATCACAGCTTGCAATCGTGTTTATTTATGTTTAATTTATTCCCCACTATATTAGGAATGCTAAGAGAATAGATATCATGTCAGTGTTTCTCCACTTATTCCAACTTCCCAGACCAGTGCCTCACACATAGTTGGTGCTCGATAAATATTTGTTGAATTAATGAATAGATAAATGAATTCAAGTTCCCTCTCACATCTACCATTCTATGACTCCTATGGATTTTGGTAACTCAGAGTTATTACCAAAATAGTCTGGAAGTTAGTACAGAATGAAAGATGGTCTCATTCTACATATCTTAAGGTAGAGATCCTCAAAGTATGGTCCTCAGATCAGCATCATTACCATCAGCTAGAAACTTGTTAGACATGCAAATTCTTGGACCTATCCCAGACCTACTGGGTCAGAAACTCTGGAGGCAGGGCCAAGAAACCTGTCTCATTAAGCTTTCCAGGTGATTCTGATGGACATGAAAGTTTGAGAACTGGTGTTCCAAAGTATGTTCCTTGGATCACTAGCTTCAAGGATTTAAATGAAAGTTAAAGGACAAAAGGATTCAATGGACCAATAACTAGGAAACTTTGAGTTAAACACAGATAGGTTTCTCTACTGTAGGACTTTATTTGCTCGGAAGCTTTAATTTGCTAATGTGCCTTGGGAGTCTCTGTGAGAGGTTTATGGCATCCAGTTCCTCTTCCAGGAACATCTCATGGGACCAGCATTTCATGAAATGCACTTTGACTTTTGGGGAAAACATTGCTCTAAATCGGAAGCAGAGTGTATACACTGGCAAAAAGAAATTACAATTGAGAATTATTTATAGAAAAAGAATTTTATAGCCTCAAAGATCTTTTAGGGCTAAGTCACAGCATTGTGTGCCATTGTGTAATTAGTTTGTTGGTAGAACCTTATCACAGTGTTATTTTCAAAGTTGTGTTATTTCAAAACAAAATTTGGGTTTTCTGTTATTATCTCCAATTTACAGATGAGGAAACCAAGGCTCAAAGGAGAAAGATCTTGCCAGGGGTTATGGAGGTAATGTGTGCGCAAATGGGATCTCAAACCCATACAAAGTACAGAGCTACACACAAGTTCCTGTTGACAAAGCATTGATGTAGATAGGGCTTTTCAGTGTGGCTTCTTGACAGGTAGCGGCAAGTCCCGAGGATCCAGGACATTCCCAACAGCATCAAGCCCTGATGGGGAACCAGCCAGCTGGAGCTGCTGCTGTTTCTTCTTGCACAGTGGGGGCACTGAGAAACGTGGGGTGCATGTGACTGCTGTTCTTCCCCTTAAAAAAGAAAGGTCATCCCCCATGAACATTTGGTGGATGCTCTAGTATAATTTTCTGAACTGAAGAAAAACTGGTGTCTCCTGCATGGCCCTCAGCTGATGTGCCTGCATTGCCCAGGCTGGTTTTGCAGTAGGAAAAGGGCTAATCAATCACATCTTTCCACCCCACCGTTGGTGCTGCTCTGGCTTTCTGTTTATCAAGCAGAAGCAACCATCGCTCTATGATGACTCCAGAAGCCTCCTCACCAAAGTCACAAATCTAAGCTTTCAGGAAAAGACAACAACAAATGCCCATCGATGGGAAATGAGTGGTTATTAGCATTGAAGAGACTAAAAAGTTATAATCTGAATCCAGTACATTTTGCTGCTTATAGCATCTCTCCTATTTATTAGCAATATCATTATATTACCGGGATGTGATACCAGCCATCTTTCATTGAGTGCTCATATGTAATAAAAGCTGTGCTAAATGCCTCATATATTATACAAATAAATTCTTACAAGAACACTATGAGGTGGTATAATCTTTTTTTAAGTTAAATTAAATTTTTTTTTAGAGATGGGGTCTATGGGGTCTCAAACTCCTGGCCTCAAGCAATCCTCAACCCTGCCTCAGCCTCCCAAAGTGTTGGGATAACAGGCCCGAGCCACTGCACCTAGCCATGGAGGCAGTATAATATCATCTCCATTTTACTGATGAAGAAATTGAGGCTTAGAAAGGCTCTCATGTTTCAAAGCCAGCCAGCCTGCTTAACCATTCCACCATGCTATATATGACAATGAGAAATGTAAAAATAATGTAAATGTTCCTTAAAAACACATGCCTGACTGTTCTTTTTGGCATGCAAAATCTTAAGATAATGTAATTTTAAGGTTCAGACCACTGAATTACTTTTAAGAGATGTCTTTTCTTCCCCCAATACATTAATTACAGAAAACAGCATGGTGTTTTGGCAAGTGGTAATGGCTTTGATATGAGGAATGCCCAGATGTAGGGAGAGTTACTTCGTGGGATATAATCCCTTGTCCTGCAAATGGGGACTGTAACATTCCACCTCCCAGAACTGTAGCCAGTGCTAAATGAGGAGATGTACGTATATAAAGTTCTTGGCCCAGTGCCTGGCACCCAGCAAGTGTTCAATGAGTGGTGGCAGGTTCTGCTATTATTAAGGGTTCTATTATTATTATCCTTCGAGTTCGGTTCAAGAGTCCTCGTGTGTTTAATCTTCCCCATCTCCAGCTCCATAGCTTTCATACGCACCTTCATTTTTTTAAGGTTCGTATCACTTCTACTTTCAAAAGGAGTTCAAGACGGGAGCCCTAAGTCAATCTCTGTACGAACACGGTTAGCTATGAATTTGTTGGACAGGTCAGAGGTCACAATTCTAGTCCCAGGCACGTAAACTCAGCAGAGCCCTGTGCCTTATTTTTCTTATTTGTCAAGTGGGGATAATATCAGCACTCAATTCCTCAAAGGGTTGTTAGGAGGATGAAATAAATCAAACAAATGGAAAGCTAGAGTGTGTTACCTGCAGTCATTAACGTCAGCTTCTAGTGGGCTTGTAAATGCTGCAAAGGACACGTTCTGCAATAGGGAACAGCTCCAGATTGTAATGAAACTCAGTGACAAAATGACACCTTATCTGTTTACCTTTGTGTCTTCCCTCACAGATGGCCAATGTGAGAGGGTCAGCCATCCTGTTTTCTACTTCCTCCGATGTGTACCCTGTAGTACAATTACTCACCTAAGGTCAAAAGTCAAGTCTTAAAGGCAGAGATCAACAAGAAATCTCATTGTCCCCTCTGGTTTACTTATGACATAGAAGTGCTTCAGCCCCTTGGGGTGAAGATGCTGTGAATAGGGTTACTTTTAATTATGTACCTTCTCAAATTAATGTTATCAAGGCAAGGAAGAAGCATGTAGATACTCAAAGGTGTATTAAATATATTGCTATTATTGTTGATAACCTGGGAGAAGTTTCCACTGCTCATCTACCCAAAAGAGCACAAAACATTCTATGATAAAGACATCTGCACCCGAATGTTTATGGCAGCACAATTCACTATTGCAAGGATGTGGAAACAGCCATGAGTGGATTATTAAAATTTGGTATATGTATACAATGGAATATTACTCAATCATAAGAAATGACAGTGATCTAGAACCTCTTATACTTTCCTGGATTAAACTTAAGCCCATTATCCAAAGTGAGGCACCACAAGATCGGAAGAATGGGCTCCACTTGTACTCGCCATCAAATTGGTACTAACTGATCAACACTAGGGTGCTCACATGGCAGTAATACTCTCCAGGGATTAGGGGGATGGGGGGGTAAACCCGCAACTAAAGGACACGGGGAGCATTGTAGAGGGGAAGGGCATGCCTTTAACCCTCACTTGGGTGAGGCAAAGACATAAAGTGTAACCATAATGTTTGTACCCTCATAATACCCTGAAATAAAAAAAAAAAAAGTTTCCACTGCTCAGAAGCCGAGGTTCATTTTTTGTTTTAGAAGCTGGTCTCATGGAAGAAATGTGTTCTTTATTCTTCGTTACCAGCAGAGGCTACATCTGCTCCCCACCCTCTACCTTTATGTGTTTTGCGGCATTTGCCTTGACAGACTGCCAGCTGCCTTCTCTCCAACAAAGTGGATTGAATGGCCAGAACTACTTGGGCACTGCTGTTGATGATTAAAATTGGAACACCCAACCACAGCCCACTCCGAGTAGGTTGATACAAATTTATATCCTATGGCTGTGTAGGCAGCACCTTCTGAAGAGACAGATGCTTGTTCGAAGGCTGAGATGGGCATCCTGGAGCTGTCTCAGCATGTCAGATTGTGGGAGGCTCAGTCTGTCTAGCGGTTGGTCAAGAGCTTGGATTTGGGAGGCAGACAACCCAGTCAGAACCTGACTAGCTGGGTGAGCTCAGGCAAGTCACCTCCCTTCTCTGAGCTTCCCTTTTCTCTTACAGTATGGCTAGAATAGTACCTGTTTCAGAGGGTTGCTCTGAAGGTTAAGTGAGAGTAAATCTGTAAAGCACTTAGGTTAATGCCTGAGAAGTAGTAAGCCCTCAGTGAATATTGGCCACTGTTATTATTGATGCCTGAAAAGTGCTTGGTGCAAGTATGTGTATTAAGGGTGGCTCCTATTCCTATTAATACCATCGGTGGTGTTCCTTGTCATCTGGACCTCAGATCAGCTTGCTTCTGCTCCCTGTCGCACAGATCCTTATTCAATGGAAGTGGCTCCATTACTTCCTGCTCAGAGGCTCCCTGTGCATAGGACTCAGACACGACTTCCTGGGAGAGTGGGTGGGAGACCTTCACCAGTATCTGAAATAGACTCCAAGCTGTCCTCACCCACCACAGTCATTGTAAACCTCCGCCTCTCCTCCTTCCCAACTCCCCATCCCCATCAAATTCCCCCCAACCTCGCCTACACATCCTGACGTCCCTTAGGTAAAATTCATTCTTCCTCCTTCTGAACATGTAATTGACTTGCCACTAGAGCTCAACCAAGGACAGCAGGTGTCCCTCTGTAGGCTTTGGTGGGTGTTGGATCTAAACTGAACCAGGGGTTCTTAATCTGGGCTACATATTAGACTTGTCTGGAGGCTTCTAGAACATAAAGGTGCCACAATGTTGATGATTAAATCAATCTGTGGGAATGGTCCTGGATGTCTGTGCAGCTAACACTTTTGAATATAAACTTTGTGTCAGGCACTGTGTTAAGAGCTTTCCATGAATTAGCTCATGGAATCCTGTGAGGTGCTATTATCCCCATTCTACCTAGGGGTGAAGTGTGCTGCCCAGGGTCATTTGGCTGAGTTACAAGTAGAGCGTGGCTGGATCTCAGGGGTCTCTTGGTCTCTAAAGCCATGATCTCCTAATTCCTAAAACTACTTCCCCGAAAATCTGTTTCAAGAATGACCCAATATCTGAGCTTCCCTGATGGTCCCACACACTCTGCTGTTGGAAAGAGCCTCTGGGCCCACAGATATTAGTGGGTGCCTGACTTCAGCTGTAAGGTTAGACGGGGAGGTGGTGTTGAGGCGATACCCAGCATTTTCACACCCTCACCCACGCTTCATCTGCAAGGTGAAGCAAGTGTTAGTCATGTTCCCGGAGACCCAGGATGCATGGGCATTTATTCTAATTAGAAGCAATTAAAGAATTATTCCTTATGGTGTGAGTATTTCCTTGCCCAAAGGGGAAAGGTTTTGAATTTTGGCAAAACAGAGAAAACATTAGACTCTTTTCCATCACTTGTCTTATATTAAAAATGAGTATGGATTTAGGCCGTAATTAAATTTACTTTATTTAAACATTTTGCCTTTTAATGACTTTGAGAATTAATGAAGAGTGTTATAAAAACAACTATAGTGGAGTAACCCTTTAGAATCTTATGAAACCACCATCATTTTATTTATTTGTTTATTTGGGGGGTTCTGCTCTGTCACCCAGGCTGGGGTGCAGTAGCACAATCGTAGCTCACTGCAGCCTTGAGCTCGTGGGCTCAAGGGATCCTCTAGCCTCATCCTCCCGAGTAGCTGGGACTACAGGTGTGAACCACTGTGGCTGGCTACTACCATTTATTTTAAAGTGGCACAACACAATCATATTTACATACATATACCTGCACACGTACACACTCACAAATACATTCACATGTGCTTGCTCACAATTCACTCACAGAATGAAGACATTTAGAGGTTTATTATATTTTTAAGTAGGGCAATGAGCCTCATTTTGGCTTCAGAATTAGTAAATACTAATTTATTCACACATCATTCATTCATTAATTCATTCAACAGATTCATTCATTGACTATTCATTTAACAGATATTTATTGAGCATGGGCTTAGCTCAGGGTAGAGTACAAAATAAATGTGATGTATAATTGCTTATGATCTAAGTGGCAAGGCTATTAAATTTCTGTGGAAGATGGTATGGACAAATGAAGCCAATTCGACCTTATTTCCTTTTTTGATTAGCTTGTTAGAGCAGAATTTCAATGGAATATTATAGACAAAATGCATCCTAATGTGGGCAAACATTTGACAAAATTTCTTTTGCATCCATGGGGACAAAGTGGCAAATGTGGGCTAGATAGAAGTAGTTTTGAACCACTTGAGGGCAGGAATGGGGTCTTATGTATTCTGTATATGTGTTCTGTAACTTAGTTCTTAGTATATGGTAAGCACTCAGGAAATATTTGTCTAATGAATACGGAATAAAGGCATGGCTCTTTAAACAACTGTGCTGAGAGGGCTTTTTGATGGCTTGGTGTTAAACTGGAGGAAGGACTGTCACAGAAATTTTACCAAGCCTTTTTACTTGTAATTTAAATAGGAGAAGTCTGGGAGGAGAGCAGAAGTCACACTGAAATGTCAGATCACTAGGCTATTAAAATCTAATGGATAAAATTTAAGAACAATGAGAATAGCATCCTGTATTTGCTTTAAAAATCAATTGCATAATATGTAACAATAGCTCTGAAAGACACATATCCTTAAGCCCAGCAATTTCATTTTTAGGAACATGTCCTAAAGAAATAATCATGGGTAGGTGTAAAGAATTTCCTACAAGTCATTCATCAGAACATTGTTTATAATAGAGAAAGAATGGGATTTGTCCAACAAGAGAGGTACAGCAGACACTGCCAGTTGCCCATCCAATATCCATTCTACCATATTTCTTATTAATAAAATACGAATTTTATTCAAGGCAGCAAAGTGCCCAGATAAAAGAAACTGTTTCCCAGCTTCCCTTGCAGCTAGGGGTTACATTATTAAATGGAAATTGTTGGAGGTCAACTCAGCTATGAACCAAAAATGAAAGGAGATAATAAATGCCAATGACAATCTCTGGATAGTAGGATCATGGAAGATTTTTCTTCTTTCTGCTTTTCAAGAGTTTGCAAATTTCCTGTATTGCTTTTATAATGCAAGAATAACAAAATTTACCTTTAGAGGACTTTCAGTTGAACTAAGTTGTTAGTATGAGGGGACTGTTACATGGCTGAAATTCTTCGCTTGCTTACACAGAACTTTAGGGTGCAGACATGGCAAAGACATGCCCCTGTGTGCCTGCACAGACCAAAGTGCTTTTCCTGTGTTATTTCCTTTCACCCCCTCAGTAGCTCTATGAGTTGGAATTATCATCTCCTGCAGAACTTCATTCAATTCTGGGAGTCCACTGTGACACTAATCATCTAGATGTCACAGCATGCCTTGTAGAATAAATAAATGGCTGAAGAGACTGGGGACTTAGCCTATAAAAGGGTCATTGTCTTCTGATATTTGAATGCTTGCCATGTGGGAGAAGAAATAAGAAGAGTTCACATCTCTCTTTATAAGTCAGGCACTGGGCTAAGTGCTTGACGTGCATTTTTCTTCTAATATTGACCACAGGTTAAGATTAAGTACCTAGATTAGGAAACTGAGGCTCAGAGGGGTGAAGCAATTTGCCCAAATCACACAATGAGTAAGACGCAAACTTGAGTTTGACTTACCCCAGAACCAGAACTGTTAACTTTGGTGCACCTGTCAGAAAGCAGAATGATTTTGATGGGTGGAATTAGTCAGACAAGTTTTGGTCTTAACATAGGAAGAAACTACCTAACCCTTTGAATCGTTCAGTAATGGAGCACACTGCCTTGTGGTGTAAGTGATTTCTCTGCCACAGAAAGGATCCAAGCAGAGACTAGCTGGCTCTGGGAAGGGGAAGCTGTCTCAGAAGTTTCTTCCAGTCAACATTATGTTGAAACTCAATGTAGCGGGTGCTTCAAGAAGGTGAGCAGCCTCCTCCAGTGGCCCTCTGGCACATTCTGGCTTTTGTTTGGAACCCTGACTTTGAGGTGTGACTGTGCAGGTAGGTAAGGTATGACTTTCAAGCCCCCTCTGATCTGAGTCTCTTTGAATTCCTTTTATGATCTAGCCAGTTAGACATCCAATTAGTGCTGATTGTTATAATTATCACTTTCTTTCCTGAAACTGATAACCAATTAATTTCATAGAATGTAGATGAAATGACATCAATTAGCGCTATATGTTAGTATATATATATTTTCGATTACATGGAATAAAGACTTTTTTTGACCTTCATAAGGAAAATTGTTTAGCAAATTAGCTCCTTGTTGGGTTTCCCAACCTTACAGTTAAAATTTATTGAATAAAACAATTTTTTTCTCAAAATTTCCAGATATTTATTATATTACTACAATGGACCTAGCATTGGGATTAGTGTAATAGAAGTGGTCCTATCACTGGTGAAACTGGAGCATCCAGGTGTGATGGCAAGACGGCACTGAGTCCGTGAGTCAAACAGTTATTCTGCTGTGGTCCTGGTAAGACCTGTGAAAGCAAATGCAGTGGGCAATGAGATTTGACAGCATGAGCACCTAACAGGGTTCCGGGAGAGCTTCCGGAGGAAATGCCATCTGAGCTGAGGCTGAAGGAAGAACAGAAATTAACAAGGTAGAGTGGTAGGAGAAGAGGGTGTTAAGCCATGGAAATGGCAGGAAGGAGCCCATTTCTTGGAAGGTTTTAAATTGGATCCCAATTCAGCCTACAATATTTCCTCTTATGGATTTTTCTACGAATAATTAGTCTGAATTTCTGAGGCCTCAAAACCATCAGAGGAAAGGCCCTTGAATTCTATTTCACAAACTATTTGCCTTAAGGATCTAGGAAATTATCCTTTTGGTACCTGTTTGTACTTTGCAGAACATAATCCAGGGCGAGCCTGAGAGCTGCGGATGTTGTAGTCAAACAAATCCTTCTTCCCTTTTCAGCTCTAAAATACCTGCTAGAAAAACCCCCAGACATGCAGTGTATGCTCAACATATCCTGAGAAGGGCATATGCCACTCTAAACAACATCTGACATGTATCATGCTCCAATAAGCTTCACTTTGGAACAAGGTCACAGAAAGAATGAATTTTAATCTTTACTCACAGTATAATTTTGCTCTTAAAGAGAAACTCAACATTTAAAAAGTCATGCATCCTTTTCTTATTTTTAGGACGATTTTGCTTTGAAATGTTTCCTGGCTAGCACCCAGCTTTTTAAAGAACAGTTTCTGAAAGTCACATTGGCAGTTGAGAATCTTGGAAAGTGGAAACAGTATATAGCACTGACAACTGAATATCACGTATATCACGAAGAAGAAGATGCCAGCCTCCATTTATTGAGCATTTACTATAGCCTAGCACAGTCATAGGAATGTTCCATGCAATTTCTTATTTAATCCTCTCAAATTATCTATGAGGCAAGTACTATTCATCATCCCTCTTTTTTTTCTAATGAGAAAACAGGCTTAGAAGGGTTAAGTAAATTGCCCAAGATCCCGTAGCTTGCAAATGGAGGCGCTGGGCCTTGACTCCATTACCCTGTGACCACAAAGCCCAAGTGTAACTCTTTACTGCAATTGCTCCGTGTCTTGGAAACTGAATGGTGGAAACATTGGGTACCAGATCTTTAAATGGATTCAAACTTGGGACTAATTGTGCTTATGGTTCCTGGCCTCAACACCTAGTGCAAACATAGCCTTCTCTCAACTTCACTCAAAACATTTATCTAACAAACAGGTTTAAAGACCCTGTGAATGAGTGGTTGGGTTCAAGTTTACAAGGCTAGGTGAGGTGGGGGAGCCGGGGTGCATATTTAAGGCATGGTCTTTAGTCATCTGCAGAGGTGAAAACAAACGCCAACAATTACTCTCCGTAAGACAGGTGTGACGAGTACCGCATGGGTGGTTGGGGAGTAAGTGCTACTTCAACTTCATCAGTGCTGGCTTCTCATTTACATAACAATCATCCCTCCTGATGTGGCTGCAGCTCTGCAAGCTGAATGTGATTTTCTGTGTTTACCACTTTTAAAACCGTCTTGTGTTCTTGGCTCTAGAAAAAGGTCATAAACATTCATCCACACAATGGACCATTATTCAGCCATTGAAAATGAAAAGGGAGATGCAAATTGACATGGAAATTGTCCGTGATACATATAATCTTAACTGTAGAAAATCAAATTGCTGAAGAGTGTGTACATTAGGACTCTTTTGGCTGCATGTAGCAGACAACCGTGGGGAATAGCTTCAGTGAGAAATGGAACTTACTGTGGGTCTAGCACAGTCATAAGAACTGGAACGAGGCTGGAGTAGCTCAGAGCATTGAAGAAAGAGCTGCACAAAAGAGCTTTGGGAATGACAGGAAGGTCAGGGTCCTCAGCAATGGAATCAGGAAGCTGAATGTTCTCAGGGCCAAGACTCTTTCTGCCTCTTGTCTCTGCTTCTCCCTTTTCCATGAGAGTGGAGCCATGGATGCCACCAACCCTGTAATTACATTCTTATGGCTCCCAGGCAAGAAAAAAATAGAGTTCCAGTAGTTGAAAAAATCCTAGGAAAGGATTCTGATTGGCCTGGCTATGGTTATGTGTCCAGCTCTTGGAGCAACCACTGTGGCCAACGAGGAAAGCTGATGTGACAACTTCTGAAGCCAGAAGGGCAAGGTGTAAAGGTAGGAGGAGGTAAGGGACAATGAAAGACAAAAACCGTATTTGGACCCAAATAAATAGATATGTATATATTTACTCAAAAAAATCCAAGGGAACATACACAAGGCTGTTAAAGGTCATTATCTCAGAGGGTAAATTTTCATTTTTTTCTGGAATGTTTGATTTTCACTTCACAGCCCATTCCTCCTGCTTTTGTAAGCTGAAAAAATTTAAAGATTTTCATTAAAAGGTTAAGTAAAAAATGTCCTAAACTGATAAGCATTTTGTTTGTTCAGCTGGTAATGTATCTCATTAATCAAACCCAGGAGTGATCATTCTAAAGCTGTTGCCAATTTGGTACACATTTTTTTTTATCATTTAAAATAACTTGTTTTCTTTAATTATTCTCCTCCAAGCAAATGAGGTTCCCTTTCATTTAATTGTATAGTTAAGGCTTTTGTTTGGAAAAGAATTCTTTCTCAGAGATGATCCAAAACGTGTTTCAAGAAATGGATGAAATTTTGGCAACGTAAGTTATGAAGCTTTGTACCGTCTTTAAGAATTGCTTAGTGCTAGAACATTTAGTAATCTGAGCCACTCTCGTAGGTGATAGGACATATACTTAATGCTTGGAAGAAAAACCAGCACCCAATCCTGTTTTCTGGGTTTATGCTCCGTTTCCCTTTATCTAGCTTGGCCCTGTTCTGAGGCAGGCTGATTAATGGGCCCATCACTTATATCTGTGCAGTACAACTGCAGATTCCACTCTTCAAATTACGTTAACAATTCTCCTATTACTAAAAAATGACTCATATTTATTGAGTACTCGGAGTGTTTATTCAATCATTTATCTCATTGACTTTTCGAATATATAGACTAGAGTGGGTAATTTGTAGACCTTGGGTCCGTGATTAAATGGGTAAACAAGTTCATTTTGGTTCCAAGAAACATTTCTGAGTGGCTTGTTACCCTTCCTCTCTCAAGGAGAACACAAGCCTTTTGGGCAGGTGTTTTTCTCCTGCCCAGAGAGTGTCTAGG